>JAQZBX010000253.1:0-65784 GCA_029593785.1 Cabassous unicinctus
CCTGGTGATCTCATCAAGTTTTATGGCTTTAAATATTATTTATAAGCTGATGATCCTCAAATTTCTATTTCCAGCCCAAACCTCTCCCAGACCTCCAAAATCACATTTTCAGTGGCCTTTTAACACTGCCAGCTGGACCTCTAACAAACACCTCAAACTCAAATAGTCCAGAACTGGACTTCCGTTCTTTGTCTATAAACTTCATCCTCCTGGCAGGCTTCCATATCTAACTGAATGGCTATTCCATCCTTTCAGTTGCTTCAAACCTTGAGTCTTCCTTCTCTCATCTCTTTCTCTCACATAGCACATCCAATCTGTCAACAAATCCTATTGACTTTACCTACAAAATCACACTGACAAAATATGTTCTCATCACCCCCACTGCTATGTCTTCTCATTCTTACCTAGATGGTTGCTATAGCCTCCTACCTGATCTCCCTGATTCCTTGTCCCAACTATAGTCGATTTGCAACATGGCAACCAGAGGAATCTATTTAAAATCCAAGTCAGGTCATACCACTACTTTTTCACTCAGAATAAATCAAAGTCTGCATGACGTCAAACAATGCTTAGTGTTACCTTATGTCCTCTCTGACTTTACCTCCTACTGTCCTTCCCTTGACTTCTTCTGCTCCAGCCACACTGTTTCCCTCAGGGTACCTCAGACTCACCAGGCCCCTTCCACCTCAGGACTCTTGCCCCCTGCTGTTTCCTCCACTTAAAATACTGTTCCCTGAGATAGTCACAAGGCTCTCTCTCCCATTCAAGGCTTTGCTCAAATATTTTCTCATTGAGACCTACCCTCACCACTCTATTTAAAATTGCAGCCCTCCTCACTCCCCAGAAGTTCCCATCCTCCTTATCCACTTTCTTCTTTCTATAGACCTATCTCCTTCTAATGTGTATCTCCCTGGAATGTCAGCTCTACAAGATCTGTTTTGTCTGCTGCTGTATCCCCAGCACCTAGGACAATGCCTGTCCACAGTAAGCACTTGATGAACATTTGTTGAATGAATGAATGGTCTTAGGACTAGGGATAACTGTGTTCCTGGGGAAATGGTTTGTTTTATGGACAGTGTGAATTTTGTAACTGATCATAGTTTTCTCTTTACTTGGTTATTTAGGAAACGTAGAACCAAATTTATAGCATGTGTAGAGGAACTCACATGCATTTTATAGATAGTTGTACAGAACCTAAGTTTTGGAGCTAGAGGGCCTAGCCTGGAATCCCAGTCCCACCACCTACTAGATGGGTGACATGGCAGTTTACTTAACTATTTTGTGCTGGTTTTCTTTCATAAAATGTGCATAGTAATAGTAACTAACCTCATAGGGTTATAAAGATAAAATAAGATAGTAGATGGCAAGTGCTTAGAGCAGGGCTCATCATATTGAAAGAGTCAATAAGGGTTTTCTGGTATTATAAGATGAACAACCATCTTGGTTTGCCAAGATTAAGGGGTTTCCCTTGACAAGGGACTTTCAATGCTAAAACTAGGGCAACCCTGGGCTCACCATCTTACTTTTATACACTGACATTTCCCTTCATCTCTTTGTTATTCATTATTTTTATTTATCTTGACATACAGGCTTTTGAAAGGTGACTTCCATCCTTTTTGAAACAAAGTGCAGTTTGAATTAATCATACATGCAGTCACATATAATGCTGTGTCATTATAAGCCTCTAAGAAATATTATAAACCATGCGCTTTATAAAGGAAAACTGAATGCCTAAAGACATAGTCATCTCTCCAATATCAGGGCTTAAATTCACTTTTTCTTAATAGTGTATGCAAAGCAGAGGCGGAAAAAGATGGGCAGAGATGACAAAGCCTGAAAGTGAACTCTATCATGACCAAGTTTACTATCATGCAGCAGCCATAATGTTATGTAAATGAAAAGACTAACAAAGTTAAGTGCCACACAAATGTTGGTTGATGTTAATTTAAAAGTCTGGTCTCATGATACCTGGAGACTTCTTGAATAACAGAGAAGTGCTAATGAAATAAGGCCCATACATTTTAGAAATACAATATAAAGTTCATATCTCTAATCCTCCACAAATCTCCTATGTAATTAGCTTCTCCTATGATTGCCTTTGTTTCATTTTTCCCTCTCTCATATCTTTTGTGAATATCCAAAATGTGAAACAAGTATTATCACCTTTCTTACCAAAATGCTATTGTTACTTCCAGAATGGCACATTGAGGAGCTCTTCAGACCCTCTTCTTATCAAAACAACCATAATTGGTTAAAATTATTTTTAAAAATTTAGATACTCTAGAAATTATACTAAGAGCACATAGAAAATGGAAACATTTATTCTTAAATCTTAGCAAAAACAAAGTCTGTGGCATTTCAGCCATGACCCACTTCCATTTCATCCCTTTTACCCAACTCCATGTGATAGAAGAGCTACTACGGGCAGGTGCAGCAAAGAACACAAGACTCACACTCCCTAGCATCTCAATCTAGGGCTATGGACTCTTCTTAGGAGAAACAGGATGCCTGCATTTCTCATCTACTTCTGCTCTGTGTTACAGAAACTCTATTCTAGGCAAGAGTAGCTGAGAGGACTTGGGCTTCCTTACATCAACAAATCTCCACTTATAGGTGGAAGTTCTACTCCAGCCTCAGCAGGCCAGAATACTAGGCTCCCATTTCCCCTACCCCAGATCACTTGTAAGATGGAGAGACAAACAAGCAGAGAGCCAAGCCAGGAGAATAAAGCTGAAAAAACAAAACAGAGATTACTGCCCCTGCCAAGATACCCACTTGTAAAGTAGGCATGTCACTCCAAGAGATGCAGGCCACCATCCCTATGCCCCAGTTCTAGAAAGTGGTGCAGACATTTTGCCCAAGGAGAGAGACAGGCCATAAGAAGAGAGAGATCAAAAACTCTCCTAAAGAAAATTGAATTATTTGGAGCAGAGCAGGGTAGTTCAAGACCAAGACTGTTCTCGAAAACAATGGAGATTTTGGAGGTAAGCAATTAAAAGGAGGCTGGTAGCTACATGAGAACAGCAAGCTAAACCACAGAACAGCTAAAACTTTAATAGAGAAAACTAGGGAAACAGACAGCTAGGAAGAGCCCTTCTGGAGTCAGAATGGCCTCAAAGACCATCCCTGCAAAGGGGCCCAAATTTAATTGGGTCAGACTGTGGATCAATATATGTCCCATGATATTGTCAAAAACAATAGAGCAATCAGCTGGCAATTAGTGAGTCATAACAGCTGTGTATTCTACCAAGAGAGGTATCAAATATCAACTTAACAGAGAGATCACAGGAATATACAATCAAAGAGAGCCCAATAAAATGATTGTCATCCCAGAGTGACTGTGAGCCTACCCAAGACTGTGTCCTGTGAGGAGCAACATCAGAGACTGCACATTGTGGGGGAAATAGACTGAAATGGCCCAGCCAAGTCACTAAACAAATAAACAAGCAAACAAAAATTACAAACCCTTGGGATGGGGGGTGGTGAATCAGTATTCAGAGTTTTTTCTACAATATATTATCTGAAATATCCTGTTTTCAGCAACAAAAATTCAAGACATGCAAAGAAACAGGAAGTATCATCCATACACAGGGAAAAACTAGGCAGCAGAAACTGCTTTTGAGAGGGTCCACATATTGGACTTAGCAGAAAAAAGACTTCAAAGAAACTCTTATAAATATCTTCAAAGAACTAAAGGAAACCATGATCAAATAAGAATAGGAAGATATGATGGCAATGTCTATCATATAAAGAATATCAATAAAAAGGAAGAGTATAAAGAGAGAATCAAATGGAAATTCTGGAATTGAAAAGTACAATATCCAAAATGAAAAATTTACTAGAGGGGCTCAACAGTAAATTTTTTTGACAGGAAAAAAAATCAGAAAACTGGAAGATGAATCAATGAAATGAGAAAAACAGAAAGAAAAATGTATCAAGAAAAATGAATAGAGCCTCAGAGAAATGCAGGATACCATTAAGCATTCAAACATACACAAAATGGGTCCAACAGCATGAGAGGAGAGAGAGAAAGGATGAAAAAATTTGTGAAAAAAATGGCTGTAAAATTTCCAAATTTGATGAAAAATATTAATCTATGCATCCAAGGATTTCAACAAACTCCAATTAAGATAAACATAAAGATATCCGTACACAGACACGTCATAGTAAAAAAGACAAAGACAAAGAAAACCATGAAGGCAGCAAGAAAAAAAAATGACTAATCATGAATATGAGAATTCTGGTAAAAATAACAGCTGACCTCTAGTTATAAACAATGAAGGCCAATGGAATGATATATTCAAAGTGCTGGATGAAAAAACTATCAGGAAGAATTTTGTATCCAGCTAAACTATTTTTCAAAAATGAAGGTGAGGGGATTGTGGGAAGATAGCGATGGACAAACAAGCAGAGCTGAATGCTCTCACAAAAACAATGGAAAAAGAGCCAAAAGCTGTCCAAGGGACATGCTTTGGGGATCAGCAGACCAGGACAGCACTAGACAACTCCCAGGAGATTGAGGGACAGAGAGACGAAGAAGCTGAAATGACTAACATGAGTTACCAAGTACCCGTAGTGGCCAGGAAGGGTTCCCCTCCCCCATCACCAAGATATTAAGCTCAGGTAAAACATCTGGCTCGCTGTAGCCAACTGAGAGGGGAAGAGACATCTTCCTCTCTGTCAGCTGTTTCAAGGGAAAAGGAAGGAGAGGTCAGGGTGCTTTTCTTCAGTGAATTCAGCCAGCAGAGCCTGCTTTGACTCTCCGATCTGAAGATTCAACACAGGAACACAGGAAAGTCAAGACGGAAATACTTCCATGGAAAGATGTGCTGACAAGTGCCATCTACTGGTCCGTCTGGAAATTGCATGGGCAAAAACAGTTCATGCTCTCTGTATCCAACTCCTGGGAGAAAACTGTGCTCCACTAGTGAGTCCCTGGCCAAATTTTGAAAATTTAAGCTGGGTAATTATAAAGACTGAGAATAAGTTGAACCAAATATCAAAGAAGAGCTGTGAGAGAAAAAAAAAAAAATAGGCAAGAGAGAGAAATTGGCCATCAGAGTAAATTCACCAAATATTCAGATGCCTAGAAATCAGCAAAAATTACAAGCCATACTAGGAAACAGGAAGAGATGATCCAGCCAAAAGAACAAACCAAATATACTGAAGAGATACAGGATTTAAGACAATTAATAAGTGATAATCACACAACTCCTAAATCACTTCAAAGAATTTAAAGAAAATATGACTAAAGAAATAAAAGATATTAAGAAGACACTGGGCGAGCATAAAGAACAATTTGAAAGTGTGCAAAGAAAAGTAACAAACCTTATGGGAATGAAAGATAAGATGGATAAGATTAAAGATAGATTAGAGGCACATAAAAGCAGATTTGAATTGCTTGAACACAGAATTAGTGATTTCGAAGACAGAACATTTGAACTGGAAAAGACAGGAGAACAGAAAGAAAAGAATGAAAAAAAAAAATGGAACAGAGTCTCAGGGAATTGAATGACAACGTGAAACACACAAACATTTGCATTATTGGTGTCCCAGAAGGAGAAGAGAATGGAAAAGGGGCAGAAAGAATATTTGAGGAAATAATGACTGAAATTTTCCCAACCCTTATGAAGGGCATAAATATCAATATCCAAGAAGGACAATGCACCCCAAACAGAATACATCCTAATAAACATACCCCGAGACACCTACTATTCAGAATGACAAATATCAGAAATAAAGAGAGGATTCTGAAAGCAGCAAGAGAAAAGCAAAGCATCACAGACAAGGGAAACTCGATAAGATTAAGTGCTGACCTATCATCAGAAAGGTGAGAAGAAAGTGGTGTAATGTATTTAAGGTACTGAAAAACTGCCAACCTGATAGGAAAAAACAAGGGTGAGGGATTTGGAGAAGAGTTTAGAAATGAAGATTATTAGGAAGGATAAACTAAAGGATAAGAAGGCAGACAATAGAACAATATGACAACAGAAAGGACAAAATAGATGAAGCAATTCCTTTATGGTAATACTAATATCGGACAAAATAGATTTCAAATGCAAAACTGTTATAAGATATGAAGAAGGTCATTACATATTAATAAAAGGGGCAATTCACCAAGAAGAAATGAGTATACTAAATATTTATGCACCTAACCTGAATGCCCCAAGATACATGAAGCACACACCGGCAAAACTGAAGGGAAAAAGAAATGTCTTTACAATAATAGTTGGAGACTTCAACAGACCACTCTCAATATTGGATAGAACATCTGGACAGAAGATAAATAAGGAAATAGAGAGCTTGAATAATATGATAAATGAACTAGACCTAACAGACATCTATAGAGCATTGCACCCCAAAACAACGGGATATACTTTCTTTTCAAGTGCTCATGGATCCTTCTCCAAGATAGACTATATGTTGGGTCACAAGAAAAGTTTTAATAAATTTTAAAAGATTGAAATTATACAAAACACTTTCTCTGATCATAACAGAATGAAGCTAGAAATCAACAATGGATGGAAAAAGGGAAAATTCATAAATATATGGAGATTAAACGACACACTCTTAAATAGTCAATGTGTCAAAGAAGAAATTGCAAGAAATTCAGCAAATATCTTGAGACAAATGAAAATGAGAATACAACATATCAAAACCTATGGGAAACTGCAAAGGCAGTGCTGCAAGGGAAATTTATAGTGCTCAATGCTTACATTAAAAAATAAGAAAGAGCTAAAACTGAAGATTTAAATGCACATCCGAAGGAACTAGAAAAAGAACAGCAAACTAATCCCAAACCAAGCTGAAGGAAAGAAATAGTAAAGATCAGAGTAGAAATAAATGAAATCGAGAACAAAAAAACAATAGAGAGAATCAACAAAACCCAAAGTTGGTTCTTTGAGAAGATCAACAAAATTGACAAGACTTTAGCTATACTGACAAAGAAAAAAAGAAAGAAGATGCAAATAAATAAAATCGGAAATGAGAGGGGGGACATTACCATTGACCCCACAGAAATAAGAGAGATCCTAAGAGGATACTATGAACAACTGTATGCCAAAAAACTAGACAATGTAGAGGAGATGGACAAATTCCTAGAAAAACACAAACCACCTACACTGACCCTATAAGAAATAGAAGACCTCAACAAACCAATCACATGTGCAGGGATTGAAACAGTCATCAAAAACCTCCCAAAGATGAAAAGCCCAGGACCAGATAGATGGCTTCACAGGTAAATTTTACCAATCATTCAAAGCCGATCTAATACCAATCTTGCTCAAGCTCTTCCAAAAAATTGAACAGGAAGGAACACTACCAAACTCATTCTATGAAGCCAGCATCACCCTAATACCACAAGCAGATAAAGATACCACACACACACAAAATTACAGACCAATATCTCTAAGGAATATAGATGCAAAAATCCTCAACAAAATACTTGCAAACAGAACCCAAAAGCACATTAAAAGAATTATACACCACGATCAAGTGGGTTTTATCCCAAGTATGCAAGGTGGTTCAACACAAGAAAATCAATTAGTGTAACAAACCACATTGATGAATTGAAGAAGAAAAATCACACGATCCTCTCAATTGATGCAGAAAAGGTATTTGACAAAATACAGCACACTTTCTTGATAAAAACACTGCAAAAGATAGGAATAGAAGGAAGCTTTCTCAATATGGTAAAGTGCATACATGGAAAACCTACAGCTAGCATAGTACTCAATGGTGAAAGACTGAAAGATTTCCCGCTGAGATCAGGAACAAGACAAGGATGCCCACTGTCACCGTTGTTATTCAATATTGTGCTAGAGGTCCTAGCTAGAAAAATTAGGCTAGATAAAGAAATAAAAGGCACCCAAATAGGAAAGGAAGAAGTAAAACTTTCACTATTCACTGATGATATGATCCTGCAAAATCCACAACAAAGCTGCTAGAACTAATAGACAAGTTTAGCAAAGTGGTGGGATACAAGATTAGTATGCAAAAATCAATAGTATTTCTATGTACTACTAATGTGCAATCTGAGGAGGAAATCAGAAAAAAATTCCATTTATGATAGCAACTAAAACAATCAAATATTTAGGAATAAACTTAACCAAGGGCATAAAGGACCTGTATTCAGAAAATTACAAAACATTGCTTAAAGAAACTGAAGAAAACTTAAATAAATGGAAGGACATGCTGTGTTCATGGATTAGAAGACTAAATGCCATTAAGATGTCAATTCTACCCAAATTGATTTACAGATTCAACACAATCCCAGTAAAAATCTCAACAGCCATTTTTGCAGAAGTGGAAAAACCAATTATCAAATTTATTGGGGAAGGTTAAGGGTCCCTGGATAGCCAGAAAGATCTTTAAAAAGAAGAATGAAGTTGGAGAACTCTCACTGCTGGACTTTAAAACATATTAAATATTAAATTTAATTAATTAAAATTTAATTAATTAAAATTTAATTAAATATTATTAAAACATATTACCTAGCTATGGTGGTAAAAACAGCATGGTACTGGCATAAAGACAAATATGTTGACTAGCAGAACCAAATCGAGAACTCAGAAATAGACCTTCACATCTACAATCAAGTGATTTTTGACAAGGCAGTCAAGCCCTCCCAGATGGGCCAGAAGAGTCTATTCAACAAATGGTGTTGGAAGAACGGGATATCCATATCAAAAAGAAAGAAAGAAAACCCCTATCTCACACTTTATGCAAAAATTAACTGTAAATGGATCAAGGACCTAAATATAAAAGTGACAACCATAAAACTCCTACAAGAAAATGTAGGAAAACATCTTCAAGATCTCATGGTAGGTGGTAGTTTCTTAAACCTTATACCCAAAATACAAGGAACAAAAGAAAAAAATAGATAAATGGGACCTCCTCAAAATTCAACACTTTTGCACCTCAAAGGACTCTGTCAAAAGGGTGAAAAGGCAGCCAACTCAATGGAAGAAAATATTTGGCAATCACATATCCGATAAGGGTTTAATACCCATGATATACAAAATGATAATACAACTCAACAATAAAAAGACAAACTACAAATTAAAAAATGGGCAAAAAACTTGAATAAACAATTGTCCAAAGAAGAAATACAAATGACAAAGAAACACATGAAAAAATGTTCAACATCACTTGCGATTAGAGAAATGTAAATCAAAACTACAGTGAGATATCATTTCACATCTATTACACTGGCCACTATTAAAAAGGAAGAAAACTCCAAATGTTGGAGAGGATGTGGAGAAATAAAAATGCTTATCTCTGTTAGTGGGAATGTAGTATGGTACAGCCACCGTCTCGGACTGTTTGAATATAGACTTGCTTGTGACCCGGCAATACCATTGCTAGGTACACACAGAGAAGATCTGCGAGCAGTGACACGAATACACATCTGCGCACCGATGTTCATAGCAGCATTATTCACTATCGCCTAATTTGGAAACAATCCAGTGTCCATCAACTGATGACTGGATAAACACATTGTGGTGTACACACACAATGAATATTATGCAGTGGTAAGAAGAAATGAAGTTGTGAAGCATATGAAGTCATGGATGAACCTGGAGGACATTATGTTGAGTGAAGCAAGACAGACACAAAGGGACAAACACTGTCTGATTGCACTATTATGAACTAAATATACTGTGTAAACTCAGGGAGTTAATAATTAGAATATAGATCACCAGAAAATAGAAGGAGGGTAGAGAATGGAAAGCTGAGGGTTAATTTGTGCAGAATTGTTTAAAAGGTTGTTTGTAAATCTTTGGAAATGAATAGAAATGATTAATGCATATCCAGAAGTTAATGCATACCCATAATGCATAATGGTTAGTGTTTGTAACTAACAGTACTATTGTAGGGATATGACAGTGGTTGAAAAGAAAAGTCTAAGGTTATGTATATTACTAGAAGGAAAGCTAAAATCTGTAACATGGGACTGTATAAGATAGTAAAACCTCATGTAAAACACGAATATGGGTGATAGTGCATGTGTAAGACTGTTTTTACAAAATATAAATACAAATATACTAGAGAGAAGGAAAAAGAATATCAGCTATGTATACCAGGCAAGTCATAGAAAAATTGAGAGGTGATGAGTTTTGTTTGTTTGCTTTTTGTTTATTGTTATTACTGAAATAATGAAAGTACTCTGGGAGTGACTGGGGTGATGAATGCACAAACATGTGATTATACCAAATACCATTGATTGCACTCTTTGAATGGATTTATGCTTTATTAATATGTATCAATAAGATTGAAAAAGTTTTCAAAAAAATAAAGGAATATTATTCTTTGGGGAAAAAATATGAAGGTGAAATAAAAACATCCCCAGATAAACAAAAACTGAAAAAATTTGTTGTTAGTAGGCCTATATAACAAGAAATGCTAAAGGAATTTATTCGTTCTACAAGTAAGGGACCCTAGACAGTAATTCTAATCTACAAAAAAACATCAACAACAAAACAAAACAAAAATTGAAGGCTGCAAATAAAGACAATTCTATAGGTAATTACAATATAATTGCATATTTCTTCTCCTTTCATTTCTTAACTGATTTAAAAAGCAATTGCATTTAACTATATGTATATATTGTGTTTTGGGTCTATAATATATAGAAATATAATATATTTGACAATAATAGCACAAAGAAGGTGGTGAGAGCAAAGCCATATTGGAGTAAGGAAATGACACCCAACAGCAACTCAAATCCTCAGGAACAAATGAAGAGAACCAGAAATGGTAAAGGTTAACACAACAAACTCTATAAATATATTTTTGTTCTCCTTTCTTCTTTCAGCTTCTTTAAGAGACATAAAATTATATAATGTAATAATTAGAACAATGTGTTATTGGGTTTGTAACATAAATAGATGAAATGTATAATAATAAGATAAAAAGAGCAGAAAGAGTATAATGTTATATAGGAGCAATGTTTCTATATATGGCAAATTAAGCTAGTATAAATTTGAAAAATAATCTTGTAAATTAAGATGTATGCGGTAAGCCCTAGAACATCCAACAAAAAGAAACCCAAAAATTATTTTTAAAATCATTAAAGGTATTAAAATGTTACTAGAAATATTCACTTAATGCTAAACAGTAAAGGAGAAACAAAGGAATGAAAAAGATATGAGACATACAGAAAGTAAAAATTAAAATAAATGAAAATGCAACTATTTCAATAATACGATTAAATGTGAATAGATTAAACAATACAGTCAAAATGCAGAGATGTCAGCCTGAATAAAACAAAGACAAGATATAACTATAGGCTATCTACAGAAGACACACTTTAGGTCCAAAGATACAAATAGCTTGAAGGTATAAGAATGGGAAAAAATATATCATGGAAGTGGCAACCACAAGAAAGCTGGAGTGGCTCTATTAAGTTACACAATATCACCTTTAAAACAAACAAAAAAATGTTGCTACAGATAAAGGATATTTTATAGTGATAGAAGGCTCAGTCCATCAGGAAGATATGACAATTATAAACATGTATGTATATATAAACAGAGCTCTAAAATACATGAAGCAAAAAAACAAAAACAGAATTGAAGGACTAAATAGATAATTCAATAATAATATTGGAGACTTCAACACCCCACTTTCAATAATGGTTAGAACAACTAGGCAGGAGAACAACGGGAATAGAGTAAGGGACCAACATGTGATTACACCAAATACCATTGAACAACACTGTAAATACACTAGATGTAACAGACATCTATGAAACACTCAACCCAACAGCAGCAGCAGAAACATCCTTTTTAAGTGCACGTGAACATTCTCCAGGGCAATAAAAACAAGCTTCAATGGATGTTAAATTTTGAAATCATAACAAAGTATGTTCTTTGACCACAATGAAATTGTAAATCAATGACAAATTTAGGAGATTCCAATATGTGGAAAGTAAACAAAAATTTAAGTAACCAATGTGTCAAAGTAAAAATCACAAAGGAAATTAGAAAATACTTTGAGATGAATGAAAATGAAAACACAATATACCAAAATTTATTTAGAAATTTCTACCTATACATGACTATATTTTTAAAAGAAAGATCTCAAATCAATACTCTAAACTTCCACCTTAAGACAATGGTAAAGAAGAGCAAACTAAAACTAAAGCAAGCTCAAGAGAATTATAAAGATTAGAGCAGAAATAAATGAAATAATGAATAGAAAAACAGTAGAGAATGTAAAAAAACAAAATTTGGTTCTTTGAAAAGATCAACAAAATTGACAAACCTTTAGATAGACTGACCAAGAGAAAAGAAAGATTTAAATGACTAAAATCTGGAATGCATAAGTGAGCATCACTACCAACCTTACAGAAATAAAAGGGATTATAAGGGTATACTATGAACAATTATATGCCAAAAAATTAGATAACCTAGATGAAATGGACAAATTCCTAGAAAGACACAAACTATGAAAACTGTCTCATAAGGAAATAGAAAATCTGAATAGATCTATAACAACTAAAAATATTGAATTAGTAATTTTTAAACTACCCAGAAAGAAAAGTACAAATGACTTCACTGGTAAGTTATATTGAATATTTTAAAAAGAATCAATACCAATTAGTTATAAACTTTTTCTCAAAATAAAAGGGAAGGGAACACTTTTCAATTCATTCTATGACACCAGTAATACCCTGACACCACAACTAGAAAAATATATCACAAGAAAACTATAGACCAATATCTCTTATGAATATAGATGCAAAAATCCTTAACAAAATACTAGCAAACATGGGAAGCAGGAGTGGCTCAGTCGATAGAGCCCCCGTTTACCATATGGGAGGCCCCGGGTTCGCTTCCCGGGGCCTCCTTGTGAGGGCAGGCCGGCCCCCGCGGCACCAGGGGCTGATGCAGCGGGACCTCACAACAAGGGGAAGATAAGTAGACACGGAGAAGACACACAGCGAATGGACACAGCGAGCACAAGCAGCAAGGGGGGGATAAATAAATAAATAAATAAATCTTTAAAAAAAAAAAAATACTAGCAAACAAAATCCAGCAATATATAAAAACTATTTAGGGGAGCAGATGTGGCTCAAGCGGTTGAGCGCCTGCTTCCGCATGGGAGGTCCTGGGTTTGATCTCTGGTGCCTCCTAAAAACAACAACAACAACAAAAAAAAAAACAAGCAAACAAACAAAAGGACTAACTCAGGGAAGCCAATGTGTGTCAACAGTTGAGCGCCGGCTTTCCACATTTGAGGTCCCGGGCTCAATCCCTGGCCCGGGCACCTCAAAAAATATATATACATATTTACACACCATGATTGATAGAATGAATTATGCATTCCAATTTAGACACATTCTTAATCTTAACCCCATTCTTGTGGGTGTGAACCCATTGTTGATAGGACCTCTAGAAGATGTTATTTTTAGTTAAGGTTGTGGCCCAACTAAATGAGAATGGGTCTTAATCCAGATTTACTGGAGGCCCTATAAAGATAAAGCCACAGTGGGAGCCAGAGGTTGGAAATCAGTGGAAATCAGAAGAGTAGGGAGAAGGAAGAGGACATCACTATGTGACATGAACAAAGATATAAGCCTGGGACTCCAAGATGGCTGGCAACCAGTGCAAGAATGCTAGTGTTCCGGGAGAATTCAAGCCTTATTGATATCTTGATTTTGGACTTCTTTTGGCCTTGAAACCATGAGCTGATAAATTCTAATTGTTTAAGCCAAAACCAGTTTGTGGTATTTGTAATAATAGCTCAGACAAACTAAGACAATGACGATGTAGGATTTATCCCTGGGAATATAAGGTTGGTTTAACATCTGAAAGTCAATTAATTTAATATAGCATGTCAATAGAATAAAAGACAAAAACCACCAAATCCAACATACTTCCATAATAAAAACACTCAGAACACTAGGAATAGAAAGGAAATTCCTTAACCTGAAAGTGGACATCCAAGAAAAATACACAGCTAATATCATACCTAATAGTAAAAGACTGAATCCTTTTCTCCAAAGATCAGGAACAAGGCAAGGATATCTGCTTTCACCACTTCTACTCAACATTGTAAGTTATAGCCAGGGAAATAAGGCAAGAAAAAGAAACAAAAGATACCCAGATTGGAAAAGAAGAATTGAAACTGTCTTTTTTTGAAGATGACAGGGTCCTGCATACAAAAAAATCCCAAAGAATCCAATAAAAAAGTATTAAAAGTGATAAATGAGTTCAGCAAGGTTGCAAGTTACAAGATCAATATGCAACAATTAATTGTACTTCTATGTGTTAGCAATGAACAATCCAAAAATGAAAATAAGCAAGCAATTCCATTTACAATAGTGTTGAAAAGAATGAAAAATTTTGGAATGAATTCAATGAAAGAAGTGCAAAACTTATACTGTGGAAACTACAAAATGTTACCGAGAGAAATTGAAGATGGTTTGAATAAATCAGAAGGCATCGTATGTGCATGGATCAGACGACTTAGTATTGTTAAGGTGGCAGTACTCCCCAAACTGATTTACAAACTTGATGCAATCCCTATCAAAATCCCAGCTGCCTTTTTTGCCGTAATTGATGAGCTAAACCTAAAATTCATTTGGAAATGGAAGGGACCCAGAATAGCCAAAGCAATGTTGGAGAAAGGACAAAGTTGGAGGATTCACCCTTCCTGATCTCAAAACTTACAGACGCCTACTATAATCAAGCCTCTGTGGTACTGACATATAGATCAATGAAATAGATTTAAAAGTACAAAAATAAACCCTAATATTTATGGGCAACTGATTTTAGATAAGGATTCCAAGAAATTTCATCAGGAAATTTCCATTGGGACAACTGGATATCTACATGAAAAAGAATGAAGTTAAACCCCTGAACCTCTAATCATATACAAAAATTAACTCAAAATGAATCAAAAACCTAAATATAAAAGCTAAAATTATAAAACTCTTAGAAGAAAATAGAGGAGTGAAACTTTGTGACTTTAGATTAATTAGTGATTTCTTATATGAAATCTATAGAACAAGCAACCAAAGGAAAAAACAAAAAACAAAAAAACGGACTCCTCTGAAGTTTGTTACACATCTGTACTAGGTCCAATACCATCCCTTTTGCCCCTTCCAATTTCACATCCACCTGGAACTTCAGAATATGACCTTATTTGGAAATTGGGTCTTTGCAGATGTAGTTAGTTAAGATGAAATCATACCAAATTAGGGCAGACCCTAAATCCAATGATTTTTCCCTAGAGCTTTCAGAGGGAGCATCATGCCCTGACAAAACCTTGATTTCACACTTCTGGCTTTCAGAATTGTGAAAGAATAACTTTTTATTGTTAAGGTCCCCTGGTTTGGGGTACTCTGTTATGGTAGCGCTAGGAAACTAATATATCATGCATCTCTGGATGAAAAGGGAAGCACATGCTGATCCTTTCTTTCTAGATTACCATCATTTATCTAAGGCTGAAGCCTTGACCTAATTTTGGCATGGCTCATATTTCATCAATGGAAGCATCATAATGTATTTAACCATTTCTATATGGTGGAACATTTAATTCTCCAGGTTTGGGTCTATTTTAAATAATGTAAAGAGACCTCTCAGCATTAGGTCTTCATTTTACCTTTACACATCAATGAGAGGCCTTTTCAGGTGGGTTTTCCAGAATTGAGGAATGATTTGTCCCAAGGTCTGTTAATCTTGTAAGTCAGAGATTTACTGGAAGCTTTAAGACTACATTGTTTTCTGAGTGAGGATCTCCCTGTGTCAGACAGGATAATGAGTATGCTGAGGGAAAACACCAACTGGGTAAATTGAGGAAGGTTAAATAAAGGGCTCATTTACTAAGGGTGAGCAGAGTTTAAGGAAACATGTCTTAAAGACATTATTATGAGATACATGCATCCAAGAAAAATTTATTGAGCACATACTACATGCCATGACGTGTACATACTAAAAGTGAGATGCTTAGGTGGGCAGGTGTTACATTGCTATCACCACCATTTTATTAGTACTTGCCATGTGATCAGTATAGTGCTAAGGGCACACACGTTATCTCCTTTAATTTTCCAAACCACTTTTGGAGAGGATGAGGAAATCAAGGCTCAGAATGGTTAATTAATTTGCCAGAGTTCATACAGCTCATATTTGGTAAAGCTAGAATGCCAGCCCAGGTGTGCTTGGCTCTAAAACCCATGCTCTTAGCCTCTATGTGTATTTCCTCTTCCACAAACCCCACTGCTCAGGGAACAAGAGAGTGTTGATCCTTACCTTTGAGAAATAAATGTGGCCTTAGAAAGGAAGGCCTGCCTGAAATCTTTGCAGTGAAATCAGATTAGTTGTACCTTATTTACCAGGTGTGAAATTGGTTTTTAATCCTCTTCTGGTAAGCACAAGCACACTCCTATAGTTGTGGTTGAATTTTCTTGATTTTCTCAACCATTTATTTACTGAAAGAAGATGAACCCACAACAAGAAAATGAATCCATCTCTGCTCTTTCTTAACCAAGCAAGTTTGGATACTATACAGTTGAAGGACCCCTCTGAGTCTGTATGACTCTGCTATCCGTCAAATTCCAGCATCCCTGAGTCTAAGCCCAGCCATTAATTGGCAATTCCATAGCTACCAGGGATACCATGAAGCCACATAATTCCGTAATTCCAAAATACTAAAGAAAAGGTCCTGGACTGTATCCCATCCATTTAGCCATCATTTTTCACCTTAATCCCAAATATCACAAATGTAACATTGTTAATACACAGTGATTCTCCTTAGATGCCAGCAAGTTTTAAATAGCTATTACTGTAAACATTTGCAAAATCCCTTTCAGAAGTTAGCCAGGAAGATGGCATCTTAATAAACAGAAAAAATTCAATACTGTGCTTTTTTTTCTACAGGACTTTATGGTTTTGAACACAGCATACAATTGAATTTACAATGTATATCAGACTATTGTGATAGTTTGGGCTGTATTGGGGAAAGTAAAAAGAGTAAGAAAAGCTTAATAAATTAAGGCTACACAGGTTGCTCTGGGAAGAGCTGGGATAGAGCCAGAGCCTTAGAAAAAGTATCTTTCCATTTCACTAAAAACCCAAAAAGCAGGTCAGGACTCACCCAGTGTGTTTGTTTTAGTTTTCTTGGCTGCTCAAGCAAATACCAGGCAATGGGTTGGCTTAGTGGAAATTTATTAGTTAATCGTTTTGAGGCTAAGAAAAGTCCAAATCAAAATAATGCTTTCCTCCTGAAGAAAGTGAAGTGATCCTTGGTCCTGGGTGCCATTGTCACGTGGCAATGCACATGGCAACCTCTCCTGGCCTCTCCCTTCTCTTCTGGGTTCTGTTGACCTTCAGTTTCTTACTTCCCATGATCTGTATCTGTCTGAATTTCACTCTACTTATAAAGAATTTCAGTAATAGAAGTAAAACCCATCCTAATGAGGTTGGGCTGCACCTTAACTGAAGTAACCTCATCAAAAGGACCTACTTACAATGGGTTCACACTCACAGGAATGGATTAAATTTTAAGAACATGTTTTTCTGGAGTACATAGCTAAAAATCCCCATAGTGTTTTGGGGTTGATTAATGTGTTAATAGAAAAGCCCTTGATGCCAGATGAACTGATCAGGAGCTGAAACCCTCCCTTCATGATAGATGATAGAGATACAATTATAGATTGAGAAGCAAGAAGACTAAGCAATAAATTGATGAATTTGCTAATGGAAAAGTCAAAAGGTTGAAAAATTAGTGTAAACTCTATGCTGTTAGTAATTGCGCTTTTTTTTTTTTTTGCAGGGTTTTCCTGAAGATGGAAGCTTGTGTGTGTGTATATGTGTTTTTAAATATTTCAACATCTCTGCTATATGCTTATTATTAAAATGAAGTTCTCCCTCCCAGAAACCCCTATTCTCCTGAGCCAATCCAGACTAGTCTATCTCTAGGTCTGGTGTGCATCTCACCTCCTGAAATACCCCTTCACCATTCTTTCTGTGAGTGCTTGCCACTTCCTGGATACCATATCTTTCTTTCTCAGTTTACTCCCCTGTTCTGTTGAAGTACATCCTCAGTTAACTTCTTAGAAAAGGACACATGGAAGGTGTATTTTTTTTCAATATTTGGAATGTCTGAAACTGGCTTAATGTTTCCACATTAGAATGATAATATGGATGGATATAGAATCTGATCCTGAATATAGTTTTACCTAAATATTGGGAAAGCATTTGTTCATTGTGTTTGAATAGTCAAAATTGCTGTTTAAAAGTCATTTTTGGGGGGAATCACCCAAATAGTAGTATTTGGCCATGTCTTTTCTCATGGGCCCTTTATTTTTTCCTAGAAAAATCTTCCAATTTGCTTATGCGTGGGGAGTAGTTTATGTCTGGCTTCTGGAAATCTGAAAGCAGGACTGGGGAAAGGGGCCAAGGGATTCTCAGTCCAGGTGGCAGTTTTTTACTTAACGTATTAGTTAGCCAAAGGGGTGCAGATGCAAATCACCAGAAATCTGTTGGCATTTATAAAAGGGTATTTATTTGGAGTAGAAACTTATAGTTACCAGGCCATAAAGCATAAGTTTCTTCCCTCACCAAAGTTTGTTGCCATATGTTGGAGCAAGATGGCTGCCAACATCTGCCAAGAGTTTAGGCTTCCTGGGTTCCTCTCTTCCCAGGGCTTGTTTCTTTCAGGGCTCAGGCTTGCTTTTCTCCACAAGGCCAGCTGTAGACTATCAGGCCAACAGCTCGTCTCTTTTCCCAGGATCTTCTCTCCTTCCTCACAACCAAGCTCCTGTGTGCTTACTTCCCTGGGCTCCAGCATTAAAAATTCCAACCTCCCTTCTCTAGTGTATTTTTTTCTGTGAGTCCCCGCCCACCAAGGGGTGGGGACTCAACGTGCTACTCACATGGTCCAATCAAAGCCTTAACCATGATTTAATCAAGTAAAAGTAAAACCTCTAAATCCAATAAACTCTAATATGTCCAGAGGAAAAGACCAGTTTACAAACATAATCCAGTAACTATTTTGGAATTCATAAACAATGCCAAACTGCTACACTTAGCTCTCTCTGTTTTCAGCCCTGAGTGTCGCTTCAGCCCTCTGATGTGCCAGGAGTCCCTGAGGCACTCCTGTTTAGTTTCCCTAGAAAATAAATATCCAGTATCCCTGAAGAGGCAAGATGAGATAGGTTGGCTACATGTGGTAGGAAGAACAGAGAAGGTGGAGTCTCCTGAATGTACTCAGTGATGGAGGAAATCTAGTGTTTAGTCTGTTTAGTGTACAGACCCATAACCATTCTTGTTGTTTTCAGCCCCTCAATTGACCTTGTCTTCCACAGTTACCTGCAACCTCAAAGTAGTGAGCCTTTCTGGGGTTCTGCAGAGTGTTGTGTTGTTTCTTGTCTGAATTCACCACCACAAATGACAGCACTTAAATGACAACTTCTATATTTTGCCGTGTCAGTTACCACTCTACCATTTGCTGTGGGTTTTTCAAAAGTTGTGGGAATCTCTCATTTGCTACTCTTCACCTTCTTGATCTCTTTGTCATTGTGGATTTATTCTTTTACCATTATTTTAGCAGGTTGTGGTGGGAGAGAAGATGAGTTAGACTATCAATCCAACCTTTTAAACTAGAAGGTGAAAAATGGACATTTTAAACAACTAGAGTGGACTTTCATGGTTATTTCTCCCTGTCCTTGTGGGAAACCACTCCTCCTCTACTATAAGCCTTATCTGGAGCTGACACCACCAGGGATACAGAGGAAACGCAGGTGATTCAGGCTGTGTCAATCACAATATTCTTTGCTCTAGCCACAGTGATTGGGTCAAGAAGGGACACATAACCTAAATCACACTAATCCTGACCAAGAAAACTTAATTCTGAGAATTTGGTTTGAGCTCTTGGGGAAGTGAACCCTTTCATTCCCATTGCACTGGGTGTTGATCAATGGGAGCCTAAAGTTGCTGGGCTCCCTCAGGGGAAAACCTTGGAATGGAGCCAACCAAAATGAAATAGAGCAAAGAGACAGACATTGGTGACACTATTTGGAGTGAGTCCCTAAAGCCAAACCACCTGTGGCCTTTTTAGTTATGTTCGTTGATAAATTGCTTTGGGGGCTTAAGGAAGTTTAAATTTTTTAGACTTGATCTCAGCGAATCCTAGCATATGCAATATCATTGTTCTAGACAGAGTGAGAGCAGGTTGGGAAACAGGAGTCAGAACCTGTACCCTGGTCAAGGGCTGGGAAAATTGACCCACATAGGGGAAAATTCTAAAGGTGTACCTTCAGAGCAACCAATCAGCTGATTTCAATCCTGGATCAAACCACAAATCATTTTATCTTTTCTAAAAACTGGTTTTCTAGAAGTGCTAGAGAAAATTCTATCAATAACTATATTGGTGGCATTATGGATATATGATAAGGTCTTAGATAGGACCTCGATGTCCTCAAAAAGCATTTTACTTGACTTTGATGACTTTTTTTCATTCCCCTCAGCGTCACTTTTCATCACACTTACCACCCCCCTTACTCTCACAACTGGAACTCTTTAGATAGGAACTCCCCTCAGTCATTCCTTATCTGAAACTACAAATTTATCTGCATCATTTTCTCATTTCCTCTGGTCATATCTACTCCTGTTCAAGGGAAGTTCTTCCACTTGTACTACTGGATTTTTCCACTGCCCAACTCTTCAGTTATCTGACTATATTCACCAACCACACTTTATCAATCATTTGATTGATGCAGTTAATTTCATTCTTTCATATTCTATTGAGCATATGGCTGGGTATAAAATTCTAAGATGGAAATAATTTTCCCTCCAAATTTTATACCTTTCAAGTTTATTTTACTTTAATTTTCAAATTTCATTTATGTTTATAAATAATATTTATTCTGACTATTTTTACATAAACTTTATTGTCATAAACAAAGTAAAGCAAGCTCATTGTAGAAAATGTAAACACTAAAGAAACATATCAAGAAAAAAAATTATCCAACATCCCACCATTAGAGATAGCCTCTGTTAATATTTGGTATAATTTCTCCCCATCTTTTTTTTCTATACATTTTTACATAAGATGGGTACAATTTTGAATTCTGTTTAGTCAGATCCTCCCCATTCCAAAACCTAAAAAATATTAACCTGTGCTTTCTGCTGGTTATCTTATTGCTGAAGATTTATAGTTCTAACTTTATCTTTCTTTCTCCCAAATAATCCATTTTCCTCACATTATTTGTTGAAATTCATCCTTTAACCATTCGTTTGTGATTTTTTTCCCTTTATTATAGAGTAGTATTTTATGTCATAGGGTCTGTTTTACTGTCTAAATAAATCTTCCCCAAGGGTACTTTTTTATAGACAGTAAAACAGACCCTATGATATAAAATACTAATAGTATTTTATGCTATTAGTCCATCTATCAATTCCTGTATTCGCTCTATACCTATTGTTGTAGCTTTATAATATGTTTTAATAACTAGCTTTACCAAACACCCCTCCACACATTCCATCCCGGCTCATTGCTGCCTTTTCCCCACAAATGTTTCCCACCCCATTATTCTAATGTGTTTATTTTTCCAAATTAACTATAGAATTATTTTGGTAAGTTTCAAGAAAACTCACTGCAAAATTGATTGAAGTTACCATGGAGTAATTTCAGAATAAAATTATATTTTTATATTCAGTTTTTCATCCAAGAATATTATAGTAATCAGCAAAGGTGTTAAGGTGTTTGAATAGTTTCCACAACTTTTGTGAACATTATTCCTAACTAATCTCTCTGTGTATATGTTCATTGTAGGGCTATTAAGCATAACATCTTTTTCCATTATATAGTTCTAACTAACTATTGCCGGCTTATAGGGAAACAATTGATTTTTGAAAGTATTTATCTTGCACTTGGATATTTTACTGATATTCTATATTTTCCCAGAACAACATCAAAAAAAAAAAAAAAAAGAGCTACATTCTTATCATTTTTCTCTACCTTTTAGTAGGAATTTTTCTATTGGAACTTAGTTTTTGCAATTAACTCTTTACCCTATGTGGAATTTCTTTTGTAATATGAAGTAAGGACATAAATCAATTTTTCCCTAATAGTTAATTCATTGTCCCAACACCATTTACGGCATTGTCATTCACATCTTCACTGATTTGTGTATCCAACATTTATCCTTCTCCTCCTTCTTATAGACTATAAAAATGATCAACTTGCCTTCATATTTATTGAACTCTTTTTACATTACCTCTTACCTTCTACTATAAAACTCTGACAACCAAATGAATCTCCCCTGAGGGTACTTCTTTTGCTACAGCCTCCTTGTGGAAAATAACTCATTGCCTTACATCCAATACACTATAGGTACAAGTGCTGGATTCAAATGATCTCATATTCCCACAGCTGTTTGCAAACCAATATCCTACAACTCTTACATAAAAATCATTTTTACTTTGAGATTGAGGCCACAGTGTTATAGTAACCTCTTCTCTTTTTCATGCTATCACTTACCTATTCTTTTATTCTTGAGAATACTGTCATCTAGGTCAATATCATCCTCTGCACTCCAAATCCTGTCATCATCCATAGATGACTTCAACCTTCTTTGATCCAATCAATGTAATTCAAGATCACCACCATTCCACTGCAGCCAGACATTAGTTAGATACACTTATGGTGATTAGTTAAGATATAGGTGCAGGTGCATGGAATAAACTCCCCAAATAACAGTGACTAAGATACGAATTTTCTTCTCTCTCTTGTATAAGTTCAAGCTGGTATGGTAGCCTTGCTCCAAGAAATCTTTCAGGGGCCCCTGTTGCCTTTGTCTGCATGGACATGGAATTACCCAACCTGTGTGAATTACAGTTCACACTAAGTGTAAAAGAAGGCAGGAAATTGCATGTCTCTTCTTACAGGGGCATGACCAAGATTGTACCTATCACTTCTCATTTATCATTGACTGGAATGTTGTCATATGGCCATGTAATGCTGCAAGGGAGGCTGGAAATGCATTCTTTGTTGAAGTGTCCATGAATATAGCTAAAAATTCTGTTGCTAAGGAAGAAATGAATGCATTTATATTGGGCTACGGCTAACAATATTTGCCACATATCTTAAACATTTTTAATCTTGGAATTCCACCCTAACCCCAACCTTCTATCCACATATTCTTCTTGATAGTTGGAAAATTGTGTATTAAGGATTGTCTCCACATAAGCAGCTATAAAATCTCTCATACCCCTTCCTAAAAGTAGCTGAACTGACTGTCCATTAATCTTCCCTCAATAGCTTGTTAAGGTCTTATAATTAAGACATTAACCAGACCTTCTCAATTCTACTTACAGGAATAAGACAACATCTCACTGTTAAACCAGACCAGATGGCATTTGGGGGCACCCTGTGGCTCAGGAAATCAGTGACTTCCCCCTTAAAGACTGAAGAGTGAACATGCCTGCATGGTCAGCTGAAAAGGGAGTTGAAGCCCTGAACTTAGGAGCCTGCACATGGAGATCTCACTCTGAGCTGTGACTGATTAATCACTGGAATTGGAATAGAAAGGATAAGGCTGACATGCTTGAGGGAAAACAAAATTAAGGAGTGTGTCCTGTTCCTCATTGCAAGACCCTTGAAGAAATCCTGCATCTTTGCTGATCTGGCAAAACTGTGCCACATAGCCTTCACTTGTTTTTTTCTTTTCTTCATTCTTTCCCTGCATATAAAAACCCCAACTCACATTCTCTCGGGAAACTGGTGTTGGGAAGAATCCCCCAGTTCCTTGCTTGTGCACTTACGATAAATCACCTTCTCACTGAAAGATTTGTTTTTCATTTGTAGCGCCAGATGAAACAGACCCTTCCACTGGAAACAGCCATGCTTACGGTAGCACTCTCACTCACTAAGTCCCACTAAATTTGATTGTGGACAAAAATAAGACTCCTTGTCTATTGACCTGCCCCCCCTCCCCCCACCCCCATATTCTTTCACGTTTTCAGAAAGTGTCTGAAGTCTGCTAAGACTCCATGAGGCATTCCTCCCTTGCTTACTAATTCCTCTGCCACACTTACCTGGAAAACTTCCAATTCTGAATGTGCACAGTCTTCTGCCTTCCCTCCTCCTGCATATGGGTGGCTGAACTCCTACAACCACATCAGTTGGTCCCATGAGACATTCGAGGTGGCCGATATCTCTGGGCTCTCAGTCTTGCCTGGAAATTCTCCTGACTGTGCCTCCCAGCTCCTCCTTCAATTCTTCACAGTGAGAATTTTATTTCCCCCAAGTCTCTTGCTTCCCAAGCTTCCTTCTCAGGCCCAGGAGCTGACTATCTCAGTTTCCTCTTGTTGCTGTAACAAATTGCCACCCATAAATGTAGTGCTTTAAAATGACACAGATTTATTTTAAGTTCTGGAAGTCAGAATCTAAAATCAAGCTTTCAGCAAGGTTGTGTTCCTTCTGGGAGAATCTATTTCGGGGCCTTTTCCAGCTCCTAGAGGCACATGCATTCTTGGTCTCCTGGTCCTTTCCTCACATCACTCCAGCCTCATGCTTCATGGTCACTTCTACTCTGACTTTTCTCTTCTGGCCTCTCCATTATGAGGACCCTTGTCATTACATTGGACCCACCCAGGATAATCTCCCCATCTGAAGACTGTCAACACAATCATATTCGCACAGCCCCCTCTGTCATAATAGGTAACCAATTCACAGGTTCTAGCGATTAGGATGTGTAAAAATTTGTAGGAGCTAATATTAGTCAGCTTGCCACACTACCCTTTTCTCCTACTTCCCAGGCAGAATAGAGGCTTCAGGCAGGAATTCCCCTAACATCGAGACTCACTGCCTCAAGGATACGTTCATTTGTATCTAGTAGATGTTGAGTTATGTGCTGTGTGCATATTGTGTATTATTCCTACATACTTCATCAAGCTGGGTGCAGTTTCCTGCTTTCACCTAGTGTTTCTCCCAGACAAAATCATTCATAAATGAAAGTGAAATTTGCATTATGCTAAAACTATACATTCTGAATGTCTCTGTCTTTTTAAAAAATTTTTTACTGTGGTAACATACATGCAACAAAAAAATTTCATTATCAATAAGCACTATAATGTGTACAATTCAGTGATATGAATTACAGTCACAATATTGTGCTACCAAGACCACCATCCATTACCAAGACTTTTTCATCTCTCCAACCAGAACCACTGTACCCATCAAGAAATAACTCCCCACCCCCACACTGCACCAAATCTTAGTAACCTGTAATCTACTATCTGTCCCTATGAATTTGCTTATTCGAAGGTACTTCGTATAAGTGAAATCATAATGTAGTTGTCCTTTTGTGCCTGGCTTACTTCACTCTACATGATATGTTCAAGATTCATGCATGTTGTAGCACATATCAGAACTTCGTTTATTTTTATGGCTGAATAACAGTCCAATATATGTATATATCACATTTCATTTATCCATTCATCTTTTCATGGACACGTGGGTTGCTTCAACCTTTTGGCTACTGTGAATAATGCTGCCATGAACATTGGTGTACAAATATCTGTTCAAGCCCATGTTTTCAGTTCTATTGGGTAGATGTGGAATTGCTGAGTCATACGTTAATTCTATGTTCAACTTTCTAAGAAACCACCAAACTGTTTTCCACAGCATCTGCACCATTTTACATTCCAATCAACAATGTAAGAGGGTTCCTATTTCTTTGCATCTTTGTCAATACTTGTTATTTTCCACTTTTTAACAGTAGTCATCCCAGTGAGTGTGAAGTAGAATCTCATTTTGGCTTTGATTTGCATTTCCCTAATGGCTAATGGTGTTGAGCATCTTTTCACATGCCTATTGCCCATTTGTATATATCCTCTTTAGAAAAATGTCAAGTCCTTTGCCCATTTTTAAATTGGGTTGTTTGTATTTTTATTGTTTTAGGAGTTCTTTATATATTCGAGATATTAAGCCCTTTTCAGTTTTATGATTTGCATCTATTTTCTCCCATTATGTCAGTTGTCTTTTCACTTTCCTGATAATGTCCTTTGATTTTAAAAAGGTTTTAATTTTGATAAAGTCCACTTTATCAATTTTTTCCTTCTGTTGCTTGTGCTTTTGGTATAAAGTCTAAGAATCCATTGCCAATACAAGGTCCTGAAGCTTTTCCCATGTTTTCTTCTCTGAGCTTTATGGTTTTAGCTCTTAGAGTTAGGTGTTGATCCATTTTGAGCTAACTTTTACTTGTAGTTTGAGGCAGGGTTCCACTTTCATTATTTTGTATGTGTATATCCAGTTTTCCCAGCACCCTATTTTGAAAAGGCTATTCTATCACCATTGAATAGACTTGGCATGCTTGTTGCAAACCAATTGGCCATAGAGCTGTGGGTTTATTTCTGAACTCTCAATTCTATTCCATTGGTTTATTTGTCTGTCATTGTGCCAGCACCACACTCTTTTGATTACTGTAGCTTTGTAGTAAGTTTTGAAATTGAGAAAAGTGAGTCCTGCTACTTTGTTCTTTTTCAAGATAGTTTTGTCTATTCAGAGTTCCTTGTCATTCTATATGAACTTGATGATAGGCTTTTCCATTTCTGCAAAAAAAGCTGCTGGAATTTTGAACAGTATTGCATGAATCTGTAAATAGCTTTGAATATTATTGACATCTTAACAATATTAAGTCTCCATCTATTAACACAGGGTGTCTTTCCATTTATTTGGGTCTTCTTTAATTTCTTTCATTTATGATTGGTATTTTTCCATTTACAAGTCTTTTACATCCTTGGTTAAATTTATTCCTGTGTATTTTATTCTTTTAATTGCTATTGCAAATGGAATTGTTTTTCTTGATGTCCTTTTCAGACATGAACAGCAATGAACACAGAAATAAAACTAATTTTTTGGATGTTGGTCTTTTACCCTGCCACTTTGCTGAATTCATTTATTAAATTGGTCTAGTAGCTTCCTTGTAGATTCTCTGAGATTTTCTTTATACAGGATCATGGCATCTGTGAATTGAGATAGTTTTATTTCTCCCTTTCCAATCTGGATACCTTTTATTTTTCTTTCTTATCTAATTGCTCTGGCTAGAACTCCCAGTAAAGTGTTGAATAACAGTGGAAAAAGTGGACATCTTGGTCTTGTTCCTGATCTTAAGGGGAAAGTTTTCAGTATTTCACCATTGAATATAATGTTATCTGTGGGTTTTTCATAAATGCTTTTTATCATGTTGAGGAAGCTCCCTTCTGTCTTAGTTCGCCAGGTAGCTATGACAAATACCACACAATGGATTGACTTAAACAATGGGAATTTATTGTCATACAGTTTTGGTGTCTAGAAAGCTTGCTTCCTCCTGGGTCGGTAACATTCCAATGCTGGCCTACTGCAGTCCTTGCAGTTCCTTGGCGATATCCTCTCCGTTCTCCTGCTCTTCCAGTTTCTAATGACTTCTGGCTTCTGGCTTCTCCCTGTGGCTCTCTCTTGATAAGGCCTGCAGTAATACAGATTAAGACCCATTGTCATTCAGTTGGGCCACTTCTTAAGTTAAAAATAACATCTTCAAGAGGTCCTATTTACAGTGGGTTCATACACACAAGGACATGGATTAAGAACATGTTCTTCTGGGGTACAAAACTCAATCTACCACACCATCTATTCCTAGTTTCCTGAATGTTTTTTATCAAGAAAGGGTGCTAGATTTTGTCAAGTGCCTTTTTCCCCATCAATAGGCATGATCATGTGGTATTTCTCCTTCATTCTATTAATGTGGCATATTACATTGATTGCTTTTCTTTTGTTGAACCACCCTTGTATTCCTGGGATAAATGCCAATTGTTCATGGTGTATAATTCTTTTAATATGCTTTTAGATTTTGGTTTGCTAGTACATTTTTGAGGACTTTTGAATCTATATTCATAAGGGATATTGGTCTATAATTTTCCTTTCTTGTGGTGACTTTATCTGGCTTTGGTATTAGGAAGATGCTGGCCTTACAGTGTATAAATTAGGAAGTTATTCCCTCCTATTCAGTTTTTTGAAGTGTTTGAGAAGGAGTTGTGATAATTCTATGAATGTCTGGTAAAATTCACCAGTGATGCCATCTAGTCTTGGACTTTTCTTCACTGAGATGTTTTTGATTACTGATTCAATCTCTTTATTTACTATTGTTCTGTGGAGATCTTCAATTTTTTCTTGTGTCAGTTTAGATAATTTGTGTGTTTCTAGGAGTGTGTCTTTTTCATCTAGGTTATCTAATGTATTGACACACAATTGTTCATAGTATTTTCTTATAATCCTTTTTATTTCTGTACTATTGGTAGTAAAGCCCCTACGTCCATTTCTGATTTAAGTTATTTGTTTTGTCTCTCTTTTCTTTATCAGTCTAGCTAAAAGTTTGTCAATTTTATTGATCTTCTCAATGAACTAACTTCTGGTTTCATTGATGTCTTTATTATTTTTTGTTTTCTATTTCATTTATTTCTGCTTTAATCTTTATTATTTCCTTCCTTTTGCTCATTTAGGTTTAGTTTGCCCTTCTTTTTCTAGTTCCTTCAGGTGTGAGGATAAGTTACTGATTTGAAAATTTTTTTTAAAGAATTATTTTATTTATTTCTCCCCACCCTCTTGTTTTTCACTTGCTGTGTCTGTTCATCTTCCTTGTTTCTTTAGGAGGCACCGGGAGCCAAACCTGGGACCTCTGATGTGGGAAGGAGGTGCCTAATTGCTTGAGCCACCTCCGTTCCCTGCTTTGTTATGTCTCTCATTCTGTTTTTCCTCCCCACATCTCTTGTTGCATCATCTTGTTGCATCAGCTCACTGCACCTGCCCGACATGTCAGCTCGCTATCTTCTTTAGGAGGCACTGGGAACCTCTGCTCCCTGCTTTTGTTGTGTCTCTCATTATGTTTTTTCTTCTTGTGTCTCTTGTTGTGTCAGCTTGCCATGCCTGCCTGTCACGCCAGCTCACTGTCTTCATTAGGAAGCACCTGGATCCAAACCAGTGACCTCCCATGTGGTAGGCGGGAGCTCAGTTGCCTGAGCCACATCTGCTTCCCGAGATCTTTCTTTTTCAATGCAAGCATTTATAGCATCAATTTCCCCCTCATCATTGTCTGTGGTACCTTCCATGTTTTTGTATGTTGTGTTTTTGTTTTCATTCATTCAAAATGTTTTTCTAATTTCCCTTGTGATTTCTTTGACTGTTTAAAATGATACTGTTTAATTTCCACATATTTGTGAATTTTGCAGTTTTTCTTCTGTTATTGATTTCTATCTTCAATCCATTGAGATCAGAGAAGATACTTTTTGCATGATTTTAATCTTTTTGAATTTACTCAGACTTGTTTTGTGACCTAATAGATGATAGACCTGGAGAATGATCCATGTGCACTTGAGAGGAATGTGTATTCTGCTGTTGCTGGGTGAAGTGTTCTATATACGTCTATTAGGTCTAATTGGTTTATACTATTGTTTAAACTCTTAATTTCATTATTTATCTTTTGTCTAGATGATCTATCCATCACTGAAATTTGTATAATGAAGTATCCTACTCTTAATGTAGAGCTATCCATTTCCCCTTCAACTATGTCAATGTTTGCTTCAATTATTTTGATTCTCTGTTGTCACATATATGTTTATAATTATTATATCTTCTTGTTAAATTGGCCCATTTATTAATATCTAGTGTCATTCTTTGTCCCTTGTTAACAGTTTTTGACAAAAGTGTATTTTATGTAGTATTAGTATTGCCACCCCAGCTTTCTTTTGGTTACTATTTTGCATGGAATATTTTTCTGCCCTTTCACTTTCAACTTATTTGTTTATTTAAGTTTAAGGTGAGTCCTTTGTAAATAGTATGTAATTGGATCATACTTTTTTATCTGTTCTGCCAGTCTTTGCCTTTTGATTTTAAGTAATTATCCATTTACATTTAAAATAATTACTGATAACTCAAGACTTACTTCTGCTGTTCTGCTATTTAGTTTTTGTAAGTTTATACCCTTTTTGTCCCTTATTTCTTTCATTACTGCCCACTTTTGTGTTTAGTTGATTTTTTGTAGCGAACATTGAGAATCCCTTCTTATTTTCTCTTGTGTATATTTTTTAAAATATTTTCTTTGTAGTTATGATGGAACTTAAATTTAAATTCCTAAATCTATAAGAAACTCATTAAATTTGGTATCAACTTAACTTCAATATCCTACACAAACAATGTTCCCATACCTCTCTCTCCCACTATCACTTTATGTTGTTCTTACAACAAATGGCATTTTAAAAAATTGTGTCCCCCAAACCATGGATTTATAATTAATTTTATGCATTTGTATTTTAGATCATGTAAAAAGTAAAAAATAGAGTTACAATCCAAAAATACAATAGTTTTGGCCTTTATTTTTACCCATGTACCTATATTTACTGGAGATCTTTATTTCTTCTTATGACTTAAAGTTACTGTCTCGTGTCCTTTCCTGTCAATCTGAAGAACACCTTTTAGCATTTCTTATAGGGCATGTCTAGTGGTGATAAACTCCCTCAGCTTTTGTTTATCTGACAATGTCTTTATCTTTTCCTCATTTTCGAAGGTCTGTTTTGCTAGTTATAGAATTATTGGTTGACAGTTTTTTTCCTTTTGGCACTCTAAATATGTCATCCCACTGCCTTCTCACTTCCATGGTTTCTGCTGAGAAATTAGAACTTAATCTTATTGAGCCTCCCTTATACATGATGCATTGTTTCTGTCTTGCTGCTTTCAGAATTCTCTGTTGGTCTTTGGCATCTGACATTTTGATTATAATGTGTCTCAGTATGGATCTTTTGAATTTACCCTGTTTGGAATTCATTGGGATTCTTTGATATGTATATTCTTATCTTTTGTTAAATTTAGGATGTTTTCAGCCATTATTTCCTCAAATATTCTTTCTGCTCCTTTCTCTCTTTCCTTCTTGGGCTCCCATAATGTTTATACTGGTTGGCTTGATGGCCTCCCACAGGTCTCTTAGGCTCTTTCCACTTTTCTTCTTCTTTTTTCCTTCAGCTCCTCGGCCTGGATAATTTCAATTGTCATCTCTTCAAGTTCACTGATACTTTCTTCTGCCAGGTCCAATCTGCTAGTGAAAACTTCTAGGAATTTTTTTTATTTCAGTTACTATTCAGTTATTTTGTTCATATATTATTTTCCTGATTTCCTTTGATTCTTTGTCCATGTGTTCCTTTAGCTCACTGAGCATTTTTTTTTTTTTAATTTTAAGTCTTTGTCTGATATGTACAATGTTTGGTTTTCCTCATTGATGATTTCTGTCACTTTACTTTTTTCCTTTGGCTGTCCTATCTTTTCCTGATTCTTTGTACGTCTTGTGTTTACTTTTTCAAAATCTGGACATTTGAATATTTTCATGTGCTAACTTAGGAAATCAGATTCTCCCCCTTCTCTAGGATTTGCTGGGGGTTTTTTTCTTCTCATCGTTGAAGGTTACAGTAGTCTATGTGTTCATTTATTTTTCTAAACCATTTGTGCAAAGACTGTATCCCTTGACATATATAGTTACTAAATCTCTGTTCCTTAAGTTAGTATTCATCTACTATCATGACACAGATTACCTTGAATACCAGGAACTAAAAGAAAAGGAAAGGAAAGAGTAGGGAAGTGGGGAAGCAGATGTGGCTCAAGCAGTTGGGCTACTGTCTACCATATAGGAGGTCCAGGCTTCAATTCCCAGGGCCTCCTGGTGAAGGCAAGCTGGCCCTCATGGCAAGTTGGCCTTAGGGGAAAGCTGGCCCATGCAGAGAGCTGACCCACGTGGAGTGCTGACCCAAGTGGAGTGCTGACCCATGCAGGAGTGTTGGCTCATGCAGGAGTGCTGGCCCAAGTGGAGTGCTGGCCCACGCAGAGAGCTGGCACAGCAAGATGATGCAACAAAAAGAGACACAGAGGAGAGACAATAAGAGATGCAGCAGACCAGGAAGTTGAAGTGGCACAAGAGATTGAGCAGCCTCTCTCCCACTCCGGAAGGTCCCAGGATTGGTTCCTGGTACTGCCTAAAGAGAAGACAAGCAAACACAGAAGAACACACAGCAAATGGACACAGAGAGCAGATGAGTAGGGGGAATAAATAAATAAATAAATACATCTTTGAAGAAAAAAAAAAAAAGAGTAGGGAAGGGAAGGAAAAGAAAGGGAAGGGCACCTTTCCCAGTGTTTGAAGATTGGCTCTTCTTGTGCTCTCCTTCAGCATTTAGCCAGGCTTACAGTGGGCCTAAAGAACAACCTGAGGCAAAAGCATGGGGTCCTTTCAGGTCTTTTCAGGGCATGTGTCATCTTCTGGGCATACAAGTGTAGCCTTATCAATTCCTGCATATATGCAAATACTCTAAATGCACCCAACTTTCTCCAGGAAGTTCGGAGCCACTCCCAGCACAGGCACTATTCTATGTATAAACTTTTGCCCAGGATTACTCTTCCCAACCATGATTCAGAGCAGGTGGCCTCCTTCTGTGCTCATTCAGAAATAAGACAGCCTCTTCTTGATGTACAGCTTCATACAGAGAGTGCCATTCCTGCCTAGTGTCTCAACTTCAGGCTTCACATGAGAAAATTAGCCCCTAAGAGATTCTGTTTCTCTCTTGAAACTTTGGCCTCAACTCTTGCTCATCACTGTGACTTCTCTTCATTTCAGATCCCAGGATTTCTCTTTCTTGTTTTAAAGCTTGATTGCATATTTACAACAAATGTATTCCAAATTATCTATCATTTATATATACATATTTGGTGAGAGGAAGGTATCTTCCTCTATCTGCTTTGTTTACCATATTAACCAGAGGTCTTTACAAATACTACTTCTCTATATGATTGCCAAGTCTGTATTTCCAACTCACACCTGATGACTGAGCTCCAGAACCATATTCCAGTGTCTACAAATCTCTACCTGGATATAGCATAGTCACCTAAACCCAGAACATCCAAAATTACCTTTTTACATTTCCCAGATACCAAATCAGCAACTCTACTCCTCATTTCCCTATCTTAATGAATGGTGCCAATCTTTCTTACCTCTCCTTCCCCTCCAGGGTTTGGTTAATTTTACCAAGACTAACCAGCCATCCCAGTTTGCCTGGGACTGAGGGTTTCCTAGGACTTGAGAACTTCAGTGATAAAACTGGAAAAGTGTCAGGTAAACTGGGTCAAGTCAAGCACCCTAATTCCATCCCTAAGTATTTCTCAAAACCATTCACTTCCCATCTTCACCACTGCTTTAATTCAGACAACCACAGTCTCATACAAGGATTCCTTCAATGGCTCTTCCTCTAGTCTCCCTGCCTCTAACTTGTCCTCTTCCATACATTATCCATATTATTAATAAAGTAATCTTTCAAGGATGTAAATCTGATTACTCCTAACCAAATCACCCACTGGTTCCCATTGTCTCAAGTATAATTTCAAACTTTTAAAGATAATTCATTTCAAATTCCTCCAGAATGCAGTTCCTATGTGCCTCTCCAGCCCCATTTCTCAATCCCCTCCTCTTTTCCATTCCCATAGTCCAGTGTCATTGAATGGCTCATAATTCCTCAAGCATGTCATGAGATTGGTGCTTCTCAGCCTTCTACTACATCCCCCAGTTCCTTCACCTACTGACCTCATAATTTTTATTCAAAATTCAGTACTAAAGTCACCTCCTCAAGAAAGCCATTTCTGACTCCCCTTCTCTACCCTAGCCTAAATAAAGTTCCACTCTTGCATCCATCATAAATTCTCTGTGCTTCCAGCTATCACAGCATTTATCCCATTGTGTTGTAATTACCTATACATGATCTTTCTATTAGGCCATGGAGTTATTGAAGGCAGGGCTATAATTTCTTCCCTGCAATTCTACTGTTTAGGATATGCCCAGAACATGTTACATGAATTAACAAGGAACTGGGAGCCTGAAGGTCTGAGAAACCGTCCTGGGTCTCTCTTAACATACCACTTAGTTTCTTTGGGCCTCATATTCCTGTCCTCAATTTGTCTGGATACTCCTTCTTATCTTTCAGGTTTCAGCTCCTATGTCTCTGACTCTGAAAAACCTCCCTGGAACCCCCAAGGCAAAGTTAGGGTCTGCTCTGATAGAATGCCATAGCACTCCATGGTGCCCCTGTCTTTTTATCTATAACTTTTATTAGTGGAAAAACCACTTTGGTCTTGTTCATCTCTGTATCCCCAGCATCTAGTATAGTGCCTGGTGCATAATGGGTGGTCAAAAATAACTATTGGATTAATAAACTACCAGGCATTGAAGAGAAGATAGTCTCTAGGATACATTTGGGCTCTAACTTTCTGCCAAGCAGAGATAAAGCTCTATATTTCCACAGTGACCAAGACGCATTAAATGATTATTGCTACTTTTTGAAACTACTCTAAATGTCATGGCATCACTCTTTGTTGAATCTAACTCACATTCAGTCAGGTTTGGGCCAGTAAGTAGTGGCATCATGAAGCAGAAACTTGAATAAAAAGAAACAGTGGTGTCTAAGAGTGATGCAGGATAGAGGGGGAACCCTGAAAGCAAACTGTGTGTTCCTTGCAAGTACAGAAGACAATGCATCCCTGACAGAGAAACTGCAGCCAGCCCAAAGCAGGCCAAATGGAACCTTTTAGCACCTCAGCCTGGGGAAGGCCAAGGATGCTCTAGTCTCACCTTATTCACTCCACCAGCTCCTGCCACAAGCAATAGGGTAACCCTACAGGTCACCTCCTACAGACAAGAAGCCCTTTGTGTATGCAGCCCCTGCTCCTGCCATCGCTGACCCAGAGAACCACGGCTGTCTCACTGCACAGGCTTTCCACCACCAGAACTCCACCTCCCTGACTGTCTGGACTTCAATCTCTTCACTTTTTACTTCCCACAGTCCTTAGCTTTTCCTGCTTAGCCTAGAGTCCCTCTGACACACTCTCCAATATTGCCAAAGAGAAAAAAATTCCATTATAATTGCTGGCAGCATTTTTTCTCCTATTTTTTCTCCTATTCCTACATTGGTTTTGTTTCCCCCCAGACAGTAACTTTCTGTGTCCACTAATTACCACTAGGGCTTACTACCCGTTATCCTCCAGAACACAGCTCTTTGTAAGAGTGATTTTATTTCTAGAGAAAACATGGATCATTAACTCAAGCCTTTATCAAGCAGTTTTCTTAAATTATTCACTAAGAATCATTCTCAAGCCAGAACTCAGAGCTTTCAAATGGCCAAACAAGATTAACACATTTCTTGTGGGAGGATTACTTGGGTCCTAGAGATTTTTCTTCTTCTTCTTCCTGTTATTGCCATAGTCTTTCAATTTCCTCCACTTGTGAAGAAGCAACTTAATGCAGAAAAGCCTTCAAAGTAAAGCACGTCTCATGTCAAAAGAACTGATTATAGGACTCATGGGGATAGGTAAATGATGTAAAGAAGTAGGGTTTGAGGAAGAACAGAAATTGGTTCTGTGGAGTCTCGTGTGTGAGCCCTGAGGAAAGTGGCAAATAGAAATGGAGGGAGCTATTTTCACTGAATCACTGTGACACACTGGGGTGCAAAGAGCACGACTTGAATGCACAAAGGGTCACAAAAAGGCAAAGATTGGCAAGCCCAAATTTAAGCTTAACATTACAGTCAACTTGGCTTGTTGGAGACCTCAGTCACACAATGCCCAGTAGCGCAGCCACTCACCTGTGGTTACCGAGGTGGAGGGCTGTAGCAGGTCTCATTAAAGAAAGCTAGAGCAGAAGTGAAGAAACGACAAACACCTCTTGATAGCTGACAGGAGGTGTTAATAAGCACCCATGAAAAAGACTCTGGAAATTTCTAAAAATAATTAGGAGAGGCTTGACAGGGGCCAGAGTTCCTTTTAAAAATGGAGAGGGACAAGAACCAGTGTAATAAGGTTTATTGTAGTTAATATGACCCTGCCTGTGTAAACGGAGGTTATATTTCAGAGGATCTAGTCCAGTGTTATTGATGAATTCTGACATGATGCATATTTGCATACTGAAATAATCACTCCCCGTAGAATAGAGCCAGGAAGGCATCTGCATCACGGCTGACCAACCACTGGCAGAGCTGTACTTTTGGATATGTGTCAATCCCCAAAAGTTGTGCTGGTCCAACTTAAGGAACAAAAAAATGTTGAAGCTGGTTAACTTGCTAGGTGCATACACTGTTTGTGGCTCGATATAGCAGGCAGAGTAAGACCTTCACAAATTTATGTGAAGTTTAACACTGGCTGTGAAATGCATCAAAATGAAGGCCAAACCACTCCCCGCCCCCAAAATAGATCTATACCAAAATTGCTAATACAAAAAAGTGAAGAGGGGCAAGTGGATTTGGAGACTGACCTAACCAGCCCTAACGGGAACATGTGACAACAGAAACTATAAACAATGACATGCTACTGTGGACACTCAGATTTGATTAAAGTCTTGAGGCCTCTTTAGATTCTCACTGTCACTGTTAATCAGGAGAAGCAAATGAACAGAAGGAAAAGCACAAGAACACAGAAGCCTTGCTTGAGGCTTTAATCTTAAAAAAGAATATGGCTCAGCAATTTGAGATTATGTTGGGGATATTAAAGCTTTTTAATAGTAGGAGTGGCCAGGCCCTTTCCTATTAGCAGAGAGCTTCCCCCACCAGCACACACACACATACACACACTCATGATTCTACTTGTGGAGCAGGGAAGGCCATGGGCACAATTTACCATCTGCAACGGTTAGAATAAAACACCCTCTAATGTAAAAAAATTAAAAAGGTGGGGGGGACATTTCAGAAAATTAACATCGATATGTTTCTTTAAAACATCATTTAAATTTGTGAAAGAAAATGCATAATAAAAAGTACATTCAACATAAGTGAATAGTGCATTGAATAATTATAAGGGAAGGCTCAAGTAGCTACCACACAGGACAAGAAATAAAACATTACCAGCACCCAGAGGCCTCCTTTATGTCCCTTCTCATACTCCTAAAGGTAAGTACTATCTAGAAGTTTTAGGAATTGCTTCCCTTTTTTCTTTCTAGTGTTACCATCCATGGATGCATCCTTAAAATTATGATTTAGCTTTGTTTGTTTTTAAAACTTATATAGATGGAATTTGTTATATATATTCTTCTGAATCTTGCATTCTTTCCATTCCACTTTATGTTCATTAGATTCATTCATTGTTTTTATATGACTCTAGCTCACTCATTCTCATGGCTGTACATGTTCCCATTACAATTGGTACAATTTACTGTCAGTGGGCATTTGTGTAGTTATAGTTCAGGACGACTAGGAGCAAAAAGGCTGCTATTTACATTCTTGTATCTGTACTTGGTGCTCACTTGCTTGGCTTTCTCTAGGGTATGTGCCCAGGAGAGGAATTTCTAGGTTGCAGGCTTCCTTCTGAAGGTAGAAACTGTTTTCCAAAGTAAGTGTGCTAACATAGGGTCGTTATGGGTGGAGGGCTTCGGCTTCTCATCAGGATAGAGCTGGTTCTGATAAGAAGACTAACGTTTGCTCTAGGATTAGACCCCCATCCTCACCACCTCCAGAGAAGTAGGAAGCTAAGACAAAAGCAAGCCTGACCTCCTGATGCTCAGGGACTAATGTAATTTTCAAGTCTTTCTGAAATCAACATCAGGACAGCTTTCCACCAGAGCACCGGTTGGGAGTGGGTATCTGTGTCTGAGTGCTGGGCCTTGGACCTGTGTACCCCGTCAGTGAGTGGTGGCACAGTCCATGCAATTGCTTGATGGGAAAACCGGGTATTAGCTCTGACCTCCCACCCTGCTTATAGCTAATTAACCATCAGTCCCTGTTGACTCTGCCTAATAAGACTCTCTCAAGCCTATTCACGCCTCTCTATTCTCTCTGAAACTACTCGAATCAGGCATTCTCTTCCCTGAATTACCACAAGAGCTTCTTACCTGGATCCCTGCTTCTTGTCTGGCTCACACCTGTCCATTCTGGACACTGAGAAGAATGATTTTTCTAATTTATATCCATTAAATTAAAATTCCTCTGCTTAATATGCCCTCTTTGACACATGAGGAAGTTCATCCTGCCAGCATGGTTTACAGGGCTCAGCCAGAGAACAGCCCCTACCTTGTTTTTCTTCACTCCCTCTTCCTACCTTCTTCCCATATTGCTCTCACAAAGGTGCAACCACAGAACACCTATGTCAGTTCTTCAAATGTTCCACATTCTTTTTAGCCTCCAAGCTTCCTCACAATTAATCTTCTCTGCCTAGATGCTCCTACTCCCCCTCCATCCCACTCGTCTAACTAACTCTTATAATCCTTCAAGTTCTCAGCTAAGGAGACACAGTGTTCATCAGTTTCACATCCATTCTTAGCACCTGGAAAAATACACTACTCAGCCCTTTTGATCTTAGCAGGAGCGATATTATTAATGTTAACCAACGCAGTATGATCAGAAGGGATGTTTGTCATTTCCAGCCCGAGGCATGTCTGACTCTCATGTCTGATTCTGCCTGACTCTCATGTCTCTTGCTCCTCTTGCCACAGAAAATTTAGAGACCTCATGTTGAGAAAGCAGAACCATAAGACTGAAGAAGTGGGTTCTCTTTGTGACTGGTAGGAAGCCACAACAGACTGTGTGTAAGCAAAAAACAAATGGCATTTTGTTAACCTACTAAATTTTGGGATTTTCTGTTACCACAGCATGGCCTAGTGTTTTCTGACAAATACAGAAATTGATAGGGCATTGGGTTCTGCCACAACAAATCCTAATACATGTGGCATTGGCTTAGCAGACGGGAAATTGTTATTCAAGTCTAAGAATATGTTGACCCATGTTATAAAGTGGTAAAATATTTAGTAAATTATTGTCTGTGATTGCTTGGAGACAACTTCCCTAATAAACTCTAGCTCTAACAAAAAACATAGGAAAAAGAAATTTAGCGATATGGGTTATTTGTTATTGCTTACATTTGGCAAGGAATTATAAGAGATTAAAGCAGGAAGGAATTAAGTAGAAATGAAAAAAAGTAGTTTTGAAATTTGTGGACTTAGAAGATTGGAAAAGCCTATTTCTTTCTCCAAACAGGAACAGATAATGTTAAGAAACCCTTTGAGTGACAACTCAAGTTAAAATTCATTAAATTAAGCCTTGTGTCAGAGATCAGATTAAGTATGAAGTCTTTCCACATAAACTCATGACCATCTCAGTTAAGAGAGTTTGGAGGATGATAAAGCAAAGGAAAATAGCAGATATGAGAACTATACCTTATAAAGAACTGTGGATATGGGTACAGAAAAAAGGAACTACTCAGAATTAAATAGACATATTTTTGAAAGAATTAAACATTCAAAGAAACCAAGAATCTAGAAACAAGAAAACCGTGACTGTTCAAAGCTTAAAAGGACACTTGAGTCCTTAACCTTAGGCAGCAAAAAGGATGAAATATGCATTCACTACTCAATGAGGGCATATTCCTTAATGCTTGATTCAGATGTGGCCACAAAGGATAATGGAATAAGGGGGATGCGCCAAGAAAATAGGAACTAGGAACCACTGGACACAATGAATAGGAGAGCAAGATCAGGGCCTAATCAAGGAACTGTCCTAATCCCCAGGTCAGGATTTCTCAACCTCAGCACTATTGACATTTTGGGCCAGATAATTTGTATGTGTATGTTGGGTAGGGGGAAGATGCAGCATCCCTGGCCAATACCCACCTGATGCCAGTAGCACCCCCTGCCCAGTTGTGACAACCAAATGTCTGCTAGGGGGCAAAATCACCTCTGATTGAGGACCAGTGCCCTGGGTTAAGGGAATTCCAAAGGTCTGCCCAGCAGGATTTCAGAATTGCTGTGGGATAGAAACTGCTGTGAGTCTCCTATTCTTCTCCTTTCCAATTGAGATTGTTTACTGTGGTTTCTCCTGCCCCATTTCACTAATGCACATTGGATATGGAGGGCAGGCACAGATGCTGGTCTAGTTTTAGTTCATATGTCACTAGACCAAGGGACTCCACATTCAGACCTGATTTATCCTGAGGTCCTGGACTTTGAGTTTGATGCTGTAACTAGATGGGATGCTGAGTTGACTCCCTTGTGGTGTGTATTCTATATGTAGAAGGAAGAATGAAATGGAAATCTGGTGTCCAGAAGGGATTATAGAGAAATGATGCTATGCATTCCGAAGTTCTGTTTCACATCCCTCTTTCCTGGCACATGAGGCTCAATGGGACCATGGGACTTCTTTTGACCAAGGAAATGTGGTTAGGAATGCTTCTTACAGAAGCAATAAACAAACTATTGTTAGGTTAAGTCACTAGGCTATGGGAGTTGTTTGTTACTGCATCATGACCCAGCCAACTTGAGATATCAGTTCCTTTATGAAGCCTTCCCTGAATCCCCAGATCTAGGCAAGTTCCCCTCTTTATGTGGCCCATGCTTCCTCTAACAAGGCACTTATCATGCTATGTTCTATTTGCCTACTTATTTTTCTCTCTTGTTGAGGATGGGGACCATAATTGCTTAATTTATGCTATGCATAGTCAGAGTCTGGCACTCAAGTATTTGTTGAATGAATGAATGAAAATTACTAATGTTATGTTAGTGAGAGTGAAATTCACTGAAGAAATTATGAAGTATACTCTGCTAATCTACAGCAGACTAGTAGGAGGGAAAAAGCCTTGATAGGGCAAGCACTAATCTCTCTAAAGGTTGTGGCTGATGACAGATATTTAATTATGCATTCCATTGATCATATCCGAATATTGAGGCAAGTAAGAAAGAAAATAACTCCCAAACCACTTCCCTTCATCCTGAACATTGTTCCAGAAAATTTCATGAGCTGAATTCAGAAGATTTAACTTCGATGAACTTTCAGTGCCTGAGAAGTGAAGGAGAGGTTGAAATGAAGAGCTCGGGGCTAGAGCAAGACAATTTTCTGTGTAAGAATGTGATATGGGTGTGTTCCAGGCAAGGGGTATACCATAAAGCTAAATGACTCAAGAGCTTTCAAGGAAAAATCTATTGGCAATTAATGATCCAAGAAGTCATATTAAAGAACTGATGTTTAACTGGATCATTACCAAAACCCACAGTCCATATGGTTTCCCAACTAGGGTTGTGAGAAAGAAGTCTAGAAACATTTTAATGTATGTGGAATACAATACTCTCAGTTCTCTGAATAATACTGATGATTACAGAACACCCTGTATGTTAGATCCATGAGATTATTTGATAAGAAGTCAGCAGTTCACTCTCTTTATATTTTGGAGTAGATATAGCAGATATATATGGCTCTTGAAGATAAGAAGAAATAGTCTTTTTATGCCTGGAATGCTTCTATCCTTTTAGGAAAATGCCTCAAAAGATTTCAAAAGGCCCTCTTAACTTTTAGTGCTTAATGGAGATGATGGTGGGTGAAAAAAACTACTTGGAGGCCTTCTCACACAGAAAAAGACAAAAGTGGAGAAAAGTCCTAAAGTTCTGGTTGAACCATCTTTGAAATATCCTTGGGCAAAGCAAGTTTTATCTAGCCTTTATAAAATATATTAGGTCTATAATATTCCATGTGGGATGAGATCAGAAGCCGGAGAAATACAGAACTAGAGAAGGCCCTGGGAGTTCAGGAGAGCCTTGGGTTTCACTTTTGACCCTGACAAATCCTATGACCTCAGGGACAGCAGTTTACCTTTCCGGGCCTCAGTTTCCTCACCCAATGGGGAGGTGCCCTTCTGCAGTCACAACAACTGTTGAGAATTAAAGACCTCTGTAAAGTTCTATAGTAGGTTTATCTAAGGACACAATCAAAAACTGAAAAGATAACCAATGGAATGGAAGAAAATATTTGGAAACCAAAATATACAAATGGCCAACAAGCATATGAAAAGATACTTGATATCAGTAGCCATTAGGGAAATCTAAATCAAAATTACAATGAGATACCACCTCACACCCACTAGAATGGCTATGTATTAGTCAGCCAAAGGGTGCTGATGCAAAATACCAGAAACCAGTTAGTTTTTATAAAGGGTATTTATTTGGGGTAGAAGCCGACAGTTACCAGGCCATAAAGCATAAGTTACTTCCCTCACCAGTCTATGGCCACATGTTGGAGCAAGAAACTGCAGACATCTGCCAGGGTTTAGGCTACTTGGGTTCCTCTCTTCCCGGGGCTTCGTTTCTCTCCAGGCTTAGCTCCTCTGTTTCCTCCACAAGATCAGCTGTAGACTATGGGGCTCTCTAGGCTTTGCCTCACTCCACAAGGCCAGCTGTAGACTCTCAGGTGAACAGCTTGTCTCTTTTCCCGGGGCCTTCTCTCCTTCCTCACCACCAAGCTCTCTTTCTTCCCGGGGCTCCAGCTCAAGACTCCAACATCAGAACTCCAGCTCAAAACTTGAACTCAAAAACTACTCCAACTCTGTCCTTTGCCATGTCTTTGAGACCCCCACCTACCAAGGGGTGGGGCTCAATGCCCTACTGACGTGGCCCAGTCAACACCCTAATCATAGCTTAATCATCCCCAGATTAACAGACCAGTTTACAAGCATAATCCAATATCTATTTTTGGAATTCATAACTATATCAACTGCCAAACTGCTACAAGCTATTATTTTTTAATGGAAAATAATAAGTGCTGGTGAGAATGCAGAGAAGTAGGAACCCTCATATGTTGTTACTTGGAATATAAAATGATGAAGCTATTGTGGAAAACAGATTAGTAATTCCTCAAAAAGTTAAACATAGAATTACCAAATAACCTGGCAGTTCCACTTCTAGACATATACCCAAAAGAATTAAAAGCAAGGACTCAGACATATATTTGTATTCGTAGTAGAGTTTTCACAATGGCCAAAAGGTGGCAGCAACCCAAATGTCCCTCAGCATATGAATGGATAAACAAAATGTGGTATAGATATGCAATAGAACATTGTTGAGCCTTAGAAAGGAATAAAGTCCTGATATATGCCAGAATATGTATGAACCTTGAAGATATCAGGTTAAGTGTAATAAGTCAGACACAAAGAGACAGATATTGAATGATTCCTCTTTTATGAAATAGCTAGAATGTGCAAATGCATAGAAACAGAATGTAAAGTACAGGTTTCCAGTGATAAAGTAGGGGGAAGGGGGCTTGGGAGTTAATGTACAATGGGTATAGGGTTTCCATTTGGGGTGATGGGAAAGTTCTAGTAATAGATGGTGGTGAGGGTAGCAAAACATTGTGAATGTGACTAATGCCACTGAATGGTATGGTATGCTTGGGACTGGTTGAGATGGGAAAGTTTATGTTGTATATATATATATATATATATATATATATATATAATTTTAAAAGATCACCTAAGGAGACAAGATAATTAAATTCAATGTTTGATCCTGGACTAGATCTAATAATGGAGGGGAAAGGCCCAAAAGGACATTATTGGGACATATGGAAAAAATTGGAATATAGACTATATGCTTTATATCAATGTTAAATTTATTGAACTTGGTAAGTGTACTTAAGTGTTTTAGTTTGCCAAAAGGCTGCCAATGCAAAGTACCAGAAATGGGTTAGCTTTTATAAAGAGGATTTATTTGAGGTAAAAGTTTACAGTTCCAAGGCCATGAAAAGTCCAAACTGAGGCACCATAAGAGGTGCTTTCTCACCAGAGTCAGCCACTGTTGATCCTGTTGTCCAGGCACATGACAAAGCAAGATGGCCACTGATCTCTGATGACGTCTCAGCCTTCCCCTCAGGGCTCATCATCCCTCAGAGTCCAGCTCCCAGAGCTCAGCTGTGAGCAACCAGGCATAGGGCTTGTCTCTTTCTGGGCCTCCTCTATCAGTCTTGGCTGCTCCGCTTTCTTCCTGAGTTCAGTTGGAAATCTATTAGGTATATAGCAGAGCTTATTCCCTCTTGAGCTGCTTCATGGACCCAGCCTCTTGGGGACTTAGTGCTTAAGTGATCCTCTAGTCCTCTCTCACATGGCAGAATAAAAAATGGTGACTTCCTTTTCCTGTGTCTGTGTCTGTCTGTCTCTGTGTCTTTGTTTATATCAGACCCTGCAAGAGGGTGGAGACTCAACCTGACTCATGCCCCACTGACTTAGTTCAACTGAAAGGGTCTCACACCCACAGGAATGGATTAGCTCAAAACATAATCTTTCTCTTTTGGAGATTCATGAAATAATCTTAAACTGCCACAGGTGGTTACATAAGTGACTATCTTTGTTCTTAGGAAATGTACATGGAAGTATTATGCATTCAAGGAGCATGCTGTATATAACCTACTCTCAAATGTTTAAAAGATTAGATAAATTACAGATAGATGGATATATAGATAGATGAATGGATATATGGATGATAAACAGGTAGGTAGGTAGAAAGATGATAAATAGATAATAGATAGATAGATAGATAGATAGATAGATAGATAGATAGATAGATAGATAGACAGACAGACAGAATGATACAGCAAATGTGGCAAAATGTTAAAATTGGAGGATCTGGTTATCTGGGGTGGGGAGTTATGTATGGGTTTTGTATTATTTTTGCAACTATCCTGTAAGCTTGGAATTATTTCAAAATAAAAATGTTCTTTGGGAGAATTGAAGAACTTTGCAGAGTTTTAACTCTCAGGAGATTTGTGAAGCAATATTTCAATATTACAAAGTTCTTTATTAACCTGACATAGGGTGTATTTTAAGACCAGACATTAAGATGTAAATTAAAGTGCTGCCTTGATATACTTGAGCTTCACAGAGTCCTAAAGGCCTAACTGTGAGTTCCCTGGTTCTCACTAGATATGCTCCTAACCCAGTGGGAAAGGCTCCCTCCCCCCTCAGCTGTTCCCCTCTCAGCCAGACCAGCAGCACTCCACCCAGTCCTTAACCTAACCTAATGGGCTTCATCTCCCTACCAACCCGTAGAATTATTCAAACAAGCCAATCACAGCCTAGTGCAGAGACCTCTTGTCACTACAAAAGCTTCCTCCCACAGCCCCTGCTGGCTCCCTTTGCCCCCAAGTGCACCCCCATGTGGCCCTGCATGTGTGTAGGGTCCTCCTCCCCATGGCTGTGAGTTTATGGGACCCATAGACTGCTGCCAGTCTCATCCATCCAGTGTTGTATCAGGTGTTGTGTGTTGAGCCACCTCATACTATCTAAGGTGGGAGGTCCCTCCTTCACCAGCAGGGTGAATAGGAGGTGGTCAAAACAAAGGTGTATCAGGTTAAGCTGGTACAATGATTAGAAAAAAGAATGAGAAATGCCTCATCAGACATTGGTGGGAAGAGGAGTCTGAGAGAGTTTCAGTATGTTGCTGGCTGGCTTGGCTCAGACTCCAGTGAAGGCATTAGCTGATCTTCACAAGTATTTCCTATTTTTTTATACTACTGCCAGTAAAATTATATCAAGGACCATTTGACCAAGATGGTGGCATAAGACATTCCAGAGTGCCACTCTCCCACAGAATCTTTGAACAGCTAGCAAAAATTAGCAGAGCCATCTTCCTCAAAACTCTGGAAGCACTTAAAGGGTTGCAGTGAATAGGGTAGTGCTGAATCAAGGCAACAGAGCTTTAAAGCAGGAGGACAAGCATGTGGAGCCATTGCCCATCCCTCCTCTGCTCCCAAGTGTTGCACCTTGTGGAGCCAGCCTGTGCTCCCATTGTGAGTCCTTAGCCCTGTTTTGGTGGGAGCAAAGTAATCCCTATGTGAATACTGGGGCTCCTGTATGTCAATCAATTGGAAGACAACCTGAAACATTGACCTAGGAAACTCCTCTTGACTTGCCCCCCCAACAAAGTGCCTTGCAGTCAGAAGTAGCTTGCAGACAGCTAAAGCACTGCAAGAAACATTTACATCAAAAAGTTCTAGGGCATCCTATTTAGGACCTTCCACCCTAAATAGTATGAGGTGGCCCAACACACAACACCCAGCACAACACTTGACAGATGAGATTGGTTTGTTTTGTTAGCTCCTGGTGCTAAAGGAAATCTCTGTCATATCACTATCTGTATACAAACTTAAGGAACAGACAGCTCAGGTACTAAATTACAGAATTAACACTTTCAAATATTAAAATGTACAGTGTACAGCAAAAGATTATGAGACAAACAAAGAAACAGGAAATAATGGTTCATCCAAGAGTATAAAACCCCATAAACCATAATAGAGAAAACCAGATATAAACATAAAACAAAGACTTTAAAAGAATAATCCAGAATATGTTCAAGGAAATACAGGAAAATACAGAGAAATAACTAAAAGATATGAAGAAAACAATTATTGAACAATATGTGAATCTCCTTAAAAGGATATAAATTTTTCAAAGGAATCGAACAGAAATAATGGTGTTGAAAGCTTAATAACTGAAATGAAAAACTCCTTAGAGGGTTTCGACAGCAGGCTGGAGCTGATTGAAGAAAGAATCAGTGAACTCAAAGACAAGAAAATTGAAATGATCTGGCTGAGGAGCAGAAAAGAAAAAGAATTTATATAAGCAAACAGAGCCTAAGAGACCTGTGGGACACCATTAAACATACCAATATATGCATTATAGGAGTACCAGAAAGAGAAGAGAGAAAGAGGAAGAAACCATATTAAAAGAAACAATGGCAAAAAAACATTGCAAATCTAATAAAGACATGAACATGCACATTCATACATATTCAAGAAGCTCCAAGAACCCCACACTAATTAGACTCAAAGAGAAACACACATCCAGACACATATGAGTCAAAATGTTAAATGCCAAGGACAAAGAGATATTTCTAAAACCTGAAAGCAGCATGTTATATACAAGGGAGTTCCAAAAACATAAAGTGCCAATTTCTCATCAGAAACCATAGAGGCAAGAAGGCAGTGGGAAGAAATATTTAAAATACTGAAAGAAAATGATTGTAAATCAAGAATTTTATATCTGGTGAGACTGTTTTTCAAAAATGTGAACAACACTAAGACAATCTCAGATAAACAAAAGCTAAGGGAGTCCATCATCAATAGACCTGCCCTCCAACCAACGCTAAAGGGAGGTCTTCAGACTTAAAGGAAAGGGCACAAGACAGAGGATCAAAGTGGCATAAAGGAAATGGACAAATTCCTAGAAACAAACGTACTACCTAGACTAACTCAATAAGAAATAGAAGATCTCAACAGACCGATAACAAGTAAAGAATATATACATATATGCCCAAGCTAACCTTCAAGTGTGAAGTTTATGAAAACAACTTTAAAAACACTAAACTCTACTCATGAGCCCTTTCTGAGGGATCTACAAAAGAATGAGCTTCTTTGAACCAAAAGGCTAGAACAGAAACTTCAGCCAAAGGATTGATGGTGAACATTAAATATGTTTAATCATGAATCTAAGAAAAGTGAAGATAAAGGTGGAAGAATAATGAGTAAACATTAAATATCCTGTCAAAGTAGAAATAATACAACTATATGAATAGGCAGAGGCAAAAATAATAAGAAGAAAGTATTATTAGGTAGAACCATATGAATTACTGATAATCAATCATTTTTTACTTACAAAAGTGATATTTTAGAATGGTTCAATTTAACAGTAAAAACTCATTGACAAACTACCTCCCCAACAGGTGGGCGTCACAGGATATCATTTAATGTTGATAAGCCAAATAACAGAATCCTGAATAAAAAGAGATGAAGAGCATTATAAAAGGCAGCCACTTGAGAAAAGACAAATCTTTCTAAATAACAAAAAATAATTTTCAAAGCAAACAGACCATATACAGAAGTACATCAATATAAAAATAAACACAGTAATATAGCATAAAATAATATGACAGGGAAACTGATGTGACTCAAGTGATTGGGCTCCTGTCTACCATATAGGAGGTCCAGGGTTTGAATCCTGGCACCTCCTGGTGAAGGTAAGCTGGCCCATGCGGCAAGCTAGCCCAAGTGGCAAGCTGGCCCATGTGGAGTGCTGGCCCACACGGAGTGCTGGCCCATGCAGGAGTGCTGGCCTGTGCAAAGAGCTAGTGCAGCAAGATGATACAACAAAGGAGAGACAATAAGAGACACAGCAGACCAGGGAGCTGAGGTGGCGCAAGAGATTGAGTGCCTCTCTCCCACTCTGGAAGGTCCCAGGATCGGTTCCCAGTGCCACCTAAAGAGAAGACAAGCAGACACAGAAGAACACACAGCGAATGGACACAGAGAGCAGAAGCAAACGCAAAAACAACAGGGGGTGGGGATGAGGAATAACTAAATTAATTAATTAATAAAAAAATAATATGACAGACTTGAGACTAAACATATTTCATATCACTAAACATGAATAGGTTTAACTCACATTAAAAGAAAATTATTTTGGGAAGCGGGAGTGGCTCAGTCGATAGAGCCCCCATTTACCATATGGGAGGCCCCGGGTTCACTTCCCGGGGCCTCCTTGTGAGGACAGGCTGGCCCGCGCAGCCTAGTGGGCTGATGCAGCAAGCCCTCACAACAGGAAGTGGGTGTGGCTCAACCGATAGAGCCCCCGTTTACCATGTGTGAGGCCCAGGGTTCGCTTCCCGGGGCCTCCTTGTGAGGGCAGGCTGGCCCACACGGCGCGAGGGGCTGATGCAGTGGGACCTCACAGCGAGGGGAAGATAAGCAGACACGGAGAAGACACACAGTGAATGCACACAGCAAGCACAAGCAGCAAGGGGGGGATAAATAAATAAATAAATCTTTAAAAAACAAAAAATTATTTTCATGCTGGCTCATAAGGAGAAACCCAATTCTATGCTACATACAAAAGGCATACATGAAACAAAGTGATACAGAAAGATTGAACCTAAAGGCTTGGGAAAAGCTATATCAGGCAAATGCGTACAAAAAGAAAACAGAGATTGAGATCCTGCTATCAGGCAAAGCATAATTCAAGCCAAAAAAAGCATTAAATGATCACAATTGCTAAAAATATGGTAACAACTCAAGTGTCCATCAACCAATGAGTGGATAAACAAAATGTGGCATATACATACAATGGAATACTATTCAGCAGTAAGAAGAAATGAAATTAGGATGACTATGACAACATGGTTGAACCTTGAGGACATTACTTGAGTGAACTAAGTCAGACCCAAAAGGACAAACATTGTATGGTCTCCCTAATGTGAACTAAATACAATGAGTAAACTCATGGTGGTAAACTCTAGGGTATAGGTTACTAGGAAGTAGTGGGTTGACAATGGGAGCTGATGCTTAATGTATATAGAATTTTTAATAAGATTTATTGTAAATGTGTGGAAATGAATAGAGTTCATGGTAATGTATTATAGTGAGTATAACTAACACTGCTGATTTATAAATGTGATTGTGACTGAAAGGGGCAGTCTGCGGATATAATATTTCAATTGAAAGGAAGCTAGAGAATAATCTAGGGACCATATAACATAGTGATTTCGGTGGTGGATGAAGATTGTATTTAATAGTGTAACTATAAGAATGTTCTTCTTTTACAAAATGTTAAGAATATGGTGATACACGGGGAAATTACAACTAATGTAACTTATGGATGATAGTTAAAAGTAATATTGTAATATTTTTGCAACAATGGCAAAGAAGATATTATATCAATTCAAGGGACAATAGGAGGTATAAGGGGGTATGGGATTTTTTCTTTGGAGTAATGAAATGTTCTAAAATTGACTGAGGTGTTGACAGCACAACTCTGTGTACACTTTGAGTGGCTTGTACAAAGCATGGGAATCCAGTGGTGGATGATGGACTGTGGTTAACAGGACAAATATGAGAACATTCTCTCATGAATGATAGCAAGTATATAATACTAATACAGGGTGCTAATAATTGGGTGGTTTGGGGGAAAATACACTACACATAAGATATTGGCTACAGTTAGTAGTAATACTTTGACCGTGCTCTTTCATAGTTTGTAATAATTGTTTCACAACAATGCAAGGTGTTGGTAGTGGGGTAATGTATGGGAGCCCTGTATGATGATATGCATGTTTGTTTTGTAAGTTCACAACTTTTACTATACACTTACTGTTTATGTATGTTCATGTATGCATGATAAACTTCAATTAAAAAGGTTAAAAAAGCATTAAATGAGACAAAGAAGGATGTTCTATCACAGTAAAGACCATAATCCACATTGAAGACATGAGTTATAGATATCTATGTACCAAAATATCACCACAACCACTCTCATAAACACATGATAGGAGATACAAGAAGAAATAGAGAAACCACTCACCTAATGGAAGACCTTAGCACACATTCTCAGTTCAAGAAATCAGACACAAAACAAGTAAGTGCACATAGAACCTTCATTAAAATGATCCTTCATTATGTCATATAGAAATCTCAATAAAGTAGAAATAATACAAAATATTCTCTGATCAAAGTGTAAAAACATTTGAAATTAATAACAAAATTTAAAAATTTTCCTTGCTCTTATAAACTATTTTTAAACCTTTTTAAAAACAATTCTATAGTAAAGGGTAAATATAAACCAAAGTTGCAGAATTTCTAAGCTACAATGATAAATAAAATACTATTTACCAGAATCTATTGGATACAATTAAAGCAATGATGAGAGGAAAATTCACAGTCTTAAATGAATTATCTCAATTTTAAAAAGTGTAAGAATGAAATTAATGAATGAAATCCCTAATTCTAAATACCAGAAGAGGAATAACAAAGTAAATCAAAAGAAAACAGTAGGAAGGAAATAATAAAGATAACAGAAGCAATTAGCAAGGTAGAAAAATAAAACTAATAAATAAACCAAAATGCTACTTGTTTAAAAAGCCCTCCACAAAGTAGACAAATCACTATCTAATCTAATAAAGAGAAAGGGGAGAAAGCACATTCATGAATAAAAAATGACAAGGGTAAAATAACCGTTGAAATGGAGGAAATATAAAATGTCAAAAGAGATTACTTTGAAAATATAGATGAAGTGGATAACTACCTAGGATAATACAGTTTACCAAAATTGACCCCTGTGGTGATTTTAAAATATGTCCATAAATTCTCTGATACTCCTCCCTCCAAGAGGTAGATTAATTGCCCTCCCCATGGTTGGTGATTGTGGACTCTACTTAATGACTTGCTTCTAGTGAATAGAGTGTGGCAGAAATGACCAATCGTGACTTCCAAGGATTGATCATAAAAGGCACTGCAGTTTTTGTCTCTCTCTCCTGGATTGCTTGGTTGATAGGAAGGCAGCTGACATGTCCATGTGGCAAGGAACTGAGGCCTGCTGACAGTACCCAGCACTGACTTGACAGGTGTGTTCACCAACGTTGTGTTCTGCCATCTTGGAAGCGCATCCTCCCACCTCACTGGGTGGGACCTTCAGATGCCTGTAACTTCAGCCGATATCTTGTCCCAGCAACCTCATAAGAGACCCTGAGCCAAGACCTCCCAGCTAAGCCACTCCCTGAATTCCTGGCCCACAGAAACTGCATGGGATCATAAATGTTTATTTTTAAGCCACAACATTCTGAGGTAGTTTGTTACATGGCTAAAGACAACCATTACAACCCCAGGAAGGATAGAAAAAAAATTTTAACAGACCTATTTAAATAAATATAAAAAGTTATCAAAGAAATACCCACATACAAAGCACTGAACCAAGATGGTTTCACAGAGGACTTACATCACACCTTGTTCTTGAGAAAAACAAAGAAAACTTCCAAAATCTTTTATGAATCTAGTAAAACATTGCCAGCCAAAGCTGAAAAAGCACAAAAATGAAAACTATAGACAAATATCATTTGAGTATCAATGGAAAACCCCTAAATAAAATAACAAATCATTAAAAAATTCTTTGTGATATTTATTCCAAGAATCCAAAGATGGTTCAATATTTTAAAATCCATTAATATAAGTAATCACATAATATCTAAGAAGAAAAGAATTTAATTATCTTTATAGATGCCAAGAAAGTCTGGCAAAAATCAATACCCATCCCTGAAAAAATACTCACTAAAACAGGAATTGATCTGACCATTAAGGTTTAATTAAATATTTAATTTGGATTGGAGATATTAGCCAATTTAATCATAAAAGAATAAACAATTAGAAGCCTGACAATCAGAAAAGACAACAAATCAAATATAAACAGAAACAAGTGAACTAAACTATATATCATACTGATAACATAATCAGTCACATAGGAAAAAATTAATTCAAGTTACTTTTTAACACAGTACGCAGATGGCCACCTCTAATATATTTATATGTTTTAAAGAACGAAAGAGCTGCAAAGAAATGCTGAATTTTACTTAGTAAGTTTGTTGATGTTAGTGATATTGCTGTAGTAATTCTGAGATTTTTTGAGTTGTTATGGGATAGAACAAACAAGTTAATATATAGGTTTTGATAACTAGGGTCCTTACTTGGGGGTCGGGGGGAGAGATACAAAGATAAAACCAGGGAAGGTGATTAGATTGGATGTGTCATGATAAACATTATGAATATTATGGACTCACAATTCCAAAATATGTGTATAATTTTCCCTGGCTCTGTCTGGTGAAAGTGTTTAGAAAATATGACACCTCAGCAGCAATGAGCACAGATAACACTCAGATTTGAGTTCTCAATACCATTCCCCACTAAAAGGAACCAGGAATTCCTAGAGAGAGAATCCTCAGTTGTTCACAACAGTAATCAACTCACCCTCAGATTGACTTTCCTTCTCTCCATTTCCCTCTTGCTAGACCCCGTTCCTTGAGATCACTTCCCTACATAAATTACCTGTAAGCTAGCCCCTGACTCGGGGCTTTTGGAGAAAGACAGACTAAGACAATCACATGGATCATCAACAAATGCTGTATTAGCCAGGGTTCTCTAGGGAAACAGAACTCACAGGAGACATCTGTATATAGAACGAGATTTTATAAAATTGTCTCACGAATGTAAGCCAGCAGTAGCATGGGTCTGTCTTTGGTGGAGGGTGGGGGTCAGTGAAGCTCAGAGAAGGTTGGAGGCAAGAGGTTTTATGGGGGTCAGCCCAATGTGGAGGCTAGCCCTGTAGTCATATGTAGTTTAAAATGCTATTTATACTGTACAGCAAAGGGAGCCGGGTGGAGGCCCCTGGAGGGCGTCTCTCTAGAAACCCCTTCCTTCCTGCATGGGCTTCCTGGGTGACTGTACACTTAGACCATGGAACAGTAAGCAGAAAAGGCACATTTTCCCCAGCAAAGATTGATCTGTGCACACACACACACACACACACACAAAACAAAAACAAAAACAAAAACCACCCTGACCCCCTCCCCATCCCCAGATTAAGGATATGATGTATTTTTGCCTAATTTCCCTGCCTCTAGGTTCCTAATGAATTAAAGGTTCTTGAGCACTGTGGAGTTATACCCCCATCTATCCCCCTCCTCCAATGTACAGGTCCAAATTCCCTAAGGCAGGCTTCAAGCCAGGGGCTCCAATGAAGGTCCTCGTTGAGTTCCCCAGGAGGCGCTGGCTGGCTGAAGCAGAGACGGGAATTCTCTCTTTGAATGCTGAAATCACTTCTTCTTTTAAGGTCTTGAACTGATTGGCTGAGATGTCACTCATTACTGATGGAAATCTCCTCAGTTGATTGATGATGTAACCAGCCAGCTATGCAACCAACTTGCTGATGATTAAAGTCCATGAAATACCCTTGAATTACAGTTAGCCCAGTGTTTCCTTGACCAAAGAACTGGGAACCGTTACCTGGCCGAGTTGACACATTAGCCTAACCATTACAATGCTAAAAGATTTGGGTGAAAGGTTTTTGAAGAATAGGCAATCTGCATGCTTTCCAAGTATTAGCCATAGATTACTTATTAATTATAAATAAGATATTTTTACAGTGGAGAGATTTGGAAGACTCCACCCTAACAAACGATTAACCAAAATTGGAGCCAACTGACATTCCGTGCTTCCTGATGTGATGCAATGGGAAGCATGCAGAATCACCTGTGTAGTATTCTGGGTAAAAATGTTTAACTTGATTATAATCATGAGGAAGCAATCAGACATTGCAAGACATTATATGAGACTACTTGCCTGGACTTTTTTAAAATGTCAAGCTCGTGGAAGATTTAAAAATAGAAAAGGCAGGGCAACTGTTTTAGATTACAGGAGAATAAAGTGACATGACTATCAAATGTAGTACATGATCCTCTACTGGTTTCTGGATCAGAAAAAATAAAATCTAAAAAAAATCATCTTAAGGATGAGTGGAAAAAATGAATTGAATATACACCACATATTAGATAATAGATATTATTATTTACCTGTTAAATACCTTGGATGTGTCATGATATTTTAGTTATATAGGAGAATGCCCTGGACTTGAGAAAAGTGCTTCTCAAACTTTAGCAGACATCCCAGTCACGTGGAGAGTTTGTTAACCCTCTCTGTAACCATTCTCCACCCCCACACACACAAACACACACAATTTCTGATTCAGTAGGTCTGGGGCAGAGTCTGAAAATTTGCAAGACTGCTCAAAAATTTGTAAATTAAATTTCGTGGTGTTATGGAGCCATATCTGATCATGGAGAACCCAACCACCATTCTTCCAAGTCAAGAACTGGTGCCCAGAATGAGTAGAACAGTGAGTAAAGCCTTTTCAGGATTGCTGATGAGGGGGAATCTTATGATGCTCAGTGTCTCCCCAGTTCCCAATATGGTGCCCCCATATGCAGGAACCATTCAGCTGAATGAGTTTTACAGCAAGACCCTATAAACAGCAACATTTGCCAAACTTGAGGAGACTGCAAAGCACAAGGAGAACTAGCCATCCTGAACCATCTCTGTAACATGCAGAACATAAGAAATCACTCTCAGACTGGGAGAAGGCTGAAAAGATGGCTCCACTTGTCAAGCGAGGTTAACCACTTCTCTGAGCCACAAGGAAACTAGAATGCAAACCTTCCCAGAGACACAGAAGAAGGAAGCCATGATGCTCAAAGGGGCATGCCTGTAGGGCATACTGGAGCCCAAACAAACAAACAAACAAACAAAACTCTCATGAATGAAACCAATTTCATACAGACAGGTTTTACAGCATGATACTTTTGTCATTTTACAGAAAAAGCGAGTTTTCACAAGTTAAGGGAATCACTTTAGCTATGATTAATTTTATAGGACAGGTCTCCAGAATGTATCCCTGATTTTCCAATTTTAGAGAATTCGCCTTTGCAATATTTTCCATAATATTAAAGAAAAATATATTCATCATAAAAGATTTGGATTATGCTGAAAAAATGCAGAAAAAATTTCAAGATTCTATATGCTACCGCAGTTAGTATTTTTGGTGGGTCTCTTTCCAGTTTTTTTTTTTCTTTGTAGGTAATATATGTAATAATTTTTAGAGAATTGGGATCAAATTAGAGACACTGGTATCCTGCTGCTTCCAAAAATCTATTATAGGCCTTTTCTCTCATCATTAAAATATTGTTGAAAATATGAGTTTTAATTGTTTTATTGCCATGAATTATTTAATGAAACCTCTATGATTGTTAATATGTGTTTGTTATTTGCTATTATATATAAAGCTGCACTGACCTTCCTAAATAAAAATCCCTGTGCATATCTCTGGTTATTTCTTTAGGATAAAAACCTAGAAGTAAAATCACTGGATCAAAAAGGTAGGTACTGTTTCAAGGTTCTTGATACCTAATGTCAATTTGTACCCCAGAAAGACTGTATCAATTTACACCCCTACTGGCAAGGATTTGAGGCCAAGACCCTAGTAATAAAGAATATACATTTGTCTAGGGTCCCTTACACACAGCTGTAAATGACTGGTTTGGGATGTGAGGATCTTGGGTTCTGGCCATCAATCTCTTTGCATCAGGAGAACCAGACTAACAATCCAGTGTTTAAAATCTACTAGCCTAAGTCATACTTGATATTTGCCATTTTGTCTCACGGTTTTAAATCTATAATCTTGAAATCAATAATCTTGTTTCTTTGGATTTTTACTTATTTCTTGAATAGATTTGCCAGAAGTTTTCATTCTTTATACAATAAATTATGTTTTAAAAAAGAACCATCTTTGGGTGATTTTTTAAATTCTATTATTTTTGGAAGGAAGAATAAATATTGAGCTAATAAGTTATGTTTCTAATTGAACCTAATTCTTTAATACCGGATGCTTTAGAAGATGACAGCATACAAAAATGTTGGCTAAGCCTGAGTTCTTTCTGTTAATCATAAGGTGTGTGAAACACAGATGCATTTTTACATATTCATAGTGCTAATCCAGAGAAGACATCCCAATGAAGCTTACGCCCTGGGAAACAGAAGTGAAAACAAAACCATAATTGATATATTTATTAATTTTTCCTCTACCCTGTGTGTACATTAGATAGCATGCTTTTCTTGAAAGAGGAATGTCTATTTTTTTTTTTAATTCCTCTTTTCTCTTCTGCTTTGCAAAGAAACATTCAGACCCTGCATCATTTTCAGCTCTCCATATAGACTCTTCTCATGAAATCTCCCAGATAGATACACTAAAATACCATCAGCCTTACCCATGCTAGTGTTGATTTTCATCTCAGGAACTCACAGAGCAAGTCTGATCCCATAGAAGTCATTAGACCCAAAGCTCTCTCTCTCAGCCCCAGTACAGCCTCTTTTCTTGTAATTGTCATCTAAATGACAACTCCCAACCAGTTCAGGTTTTTGTTTTGTTTTGTTTTTTAACAGTCTCAAGATTTTTTGTGACCAACTTCTTACTCTAACACTCATGCCCCAGCTCACTGCAGGCATGCTGACATGTGTCTCCCTTTCGTAAACAAGGCTCTGCACACGAGCTCTTCAGACAGACCAGAGGCTCTGCCCCGCGTCCGACTGAGCAGCCCACATTACCCATCCCCAGCCCTCCATTAAATGAGCACCAGGAGGAGCAAGCACCAGCGTGGAAAACAGCTGAAGTTAGGTGGATGCTCCCTTTGCTGGGAAAGTGGGAGGGAAATAACATCCCCATTCAGTTATAATCGCAGCACTCAGGTGTTCTAACTCAGAAGGGCCAAATAGCAGACAAACATAAAGCACGTAGAACAGTGCCTGGTACCCAGCAAACGTTATTAAGTGCCAGCTGCCTTTTTCTTCTTCCCCCTGCTTCCCGTTATTATCTTTAATTCTTAAGGGTATTTTGTGTTTGGAAGACTTACAGGTTGATGCTTTTTGCCCTGTTGCTGCCTCACTGCCTCACATCACCTTCCTAAAATCAACCGTTTTAACTCAATTCAATCCAGTTTAATATATATGTATTGCTCATCCATCCACTCTCAGCAAAACACTGTATGGCCGGGGTTCTAGGAAATGAATACTCAAATAACATGGCTCCTGCCCTCAGAGAACTAACAATCTGATTTGAAAGAGTCGGGATGCACACCAGGAAGTTTGCCTGGTGTGGCTGAGGAAGGGAGCTAATGACCAGTGGAAACTCAACACTGTGATAAGAGAAGGGAGTGATGCAACACCCACGGATTGAGGGGACCGTGTTTTATGGGGATCTGAATCCAGGGCCTTCCCTTGGCCTGCCAACTCCAATATTTAGTCTCTCATCAGCCAAAGTGGCTTCAGGAACTTAAGGCAGCTGACGGTAAGTGAGCCCCAGGGGCTCTGTTGGGAGTTGGGCAGAAAGAACCGTAGAACTGGACAAGGCTTTGTCCTGCAGACTGGGCATTGTTGGGAGATCAGCGTGGCTGCACAGAGAGGACCACAGCAGAGGAGGCTGGGCAGAAGCTGGTGTTTGGAGATCTGAGAATGGGCCCATCATCTGCACCGTGATAGTGTGAAAAGGGGTCTCACTAATGCCCAAAAGTCCTACAGGAAGTTAAAAGGATGAGCTAGATCTATTCCCTGAAGCTAGGAAAGGGCAGGGAGACTGAAAGGCTTCCCTGAGGTATCACAGCCAAACTCTGACAGCCAGCCAGCTTCTGCAATACAGGTATGTAGGGGGAAGGGGAGAGGGGCTAACCCTAACCCCTACCTCCCACCTATCCCCCACTTCTTTCATGACCTGGAGAATCTCTAAGTGCCTACCGTTTAGGATATTCCAACCATCAGACCTGAGCCTGGCTATCCAGCCTGGCCAGCCTATCCAAGGCTGCCCAGCAGCCAGAGAGCAAGAAAAAGCTAGATAATCAGAAAATGGCTCGGGTAAGAGTGCTGCTGAAATAGATGAACACCTGAACGAAACATAATAATAATAATAATAATAATGTGTCCTGAAAGAGATTCAAGTACAGAAAAAGAAAAGCATGACTTCTAGAAACTAAACAAAAATATGTTAGCTAAGATTGTCAGTAGTTGTATTAAAGGACCCAAAAGAATGGCTTAGGAGATCAACTGGAAGAAATATATAAACCAATCTCACTTAGGAAAATAGATGCAAAAATTTTAATTAAAAAATTAGCAAGTTGAATCCAGCAATGTATCAAAGGAATGTATATACAGCTTCTAAACTAAGCAGAATTTATGCCAGAAATGCAAGGAAGGGTCAATGTAGGGAAGCTGATCCACCTAATCCATTATGTCAACAAATTAGTGAAAGTGATTACACAATAATATCAATAGATTCTGAAAAAGGCATTTGAAAAAAGAGAAATTGAGACATTCCTATTAAAACTCCAAAGTAAAATATAGTAGAAGGAAACTATTTAGACATAATAAAGTGTTTAGCAAATGTAACAACAAATATTATCCAAAATGGTAGAAAACTAAAACCATCTTAATTAAATTCACAACTTATCCAGAAATACCTGCTATCACCATTTTTGTTTAGCATTGTCTTGGCCAGTCTATAAAATTCAGTGAGACAAGAAGTTGCTAAGGGTGCTATTGAAAACTAAGGACACTCAAGTAAACAGCCGTGGAATTAATAAGAAATCTTATTAATTTTAATCTTATCAAACTGTCTAGGATACACATACACATGCATACATATATATGCACAGAAGTCAATAGCTTTTCTTTGGGCTATCATATAAAAGGGGAAAAAAAGATTGCATTTACATTAGAAACAAAAGCTACTATATATTTTGAAATAAAGATGACCAATTTTAAGCAAAACTGTGAAATTCTTTTGAAATGCATTAAACAGGACCTGAAGAAATGGAAAAATATACCATGTTCTTGGATGAAAAGACTTAATACCCCAAAAAAAGTCAATTTTGTCAAAATTGACAAATTCCAGGCAATTCCAATTAGAATACTAAAGGGTCCTGTTTCATTTGAGAGGTATTTTTTTAATTAAATAAAAAAAAATTCAAGCTTAAATGTGATGCCAAAAAGTGGAGAAGAAAAGCATAAAATGTGTATTCAGGAGAACTTGCCTTACCAGATATCAGAATATATTATTCCTGTGCTAGACAAAATAGACTATATCATGGTGGGTAACAAGTTAATCCCAAGCCCTAGTACTTATACACAACAAAAGTTCACTTCCTACTCATGCTAGATGTCCATAATCAGTTGTTGGGACCTTTGTCACACAGTCACTTGGTTTACGGAGACCTGTTATCTTTTAGTTGCACAAGGACTTACCATGGGAAAAGAATACATGAAAAGTGTCTCTCTCTCTTTCTCTCTCTCTCTCTCTCTTTCTCTCTCTCTCTCTCTCACACACACACACACACATGCACACGCACACACACGCTTCACTCTGGAAGTGACAAACATCATTTACCCTCACAGCCTATTGACCTGAGTGAATCACATGACTGTGCCTAATTGCAAGGGACTAGGAAAAGTAGGGGATCACCTGGACTATTCAGGAAATGTATGTGTGTGTGTATACTTATGTGTTGATATGGAAATAGACAAATGGATTAGTAGGAAGGACTAGAGAATATAAAAATTAAATCACATATATTTGAAAATTTAATCTATGATGAAGATAATGGTTTAATTCACTAGGAAAATGGATAGGACTAACAAAAATAGTTAGTTATATGAAGGAAAATAAAAGCAAATATCTTACATAATATAAAATAATGAACCCCAGGTGAATTAAAGATGTAAATGTAAAAATTAAAATAAAAACCTTTCAAGAAAATCTAGGAAACTGAAAGAAGTCAGGGTTTGGAGAGATGTTTTTAACTGAGACTGGAAAACTCAAATATTATTAAAGCAAGGACAGAAAATGTAATTTTTAAAACTTTTTGTAACAAATACATAAATTCAAGGGAAAATAATAGTTAGAAAAATATTTGAAACACTCATGACAAGAAAATTACTTATGCCTATAATATACAAAGAGCATTTAGAAAAAGATGACAAAAAAGCAATCCAACAGAAAAGGGAGCAAAGAACATGAATAGACAGTTTATAGAAGAGAAAATCCAAAAAAACTTGAAAGAAGTTCAAATTCTCTAGTAGTCAAGAAAATGGGCATTATATAATAACAATGATATATAATCATCACACTGACAAAATCTAAAAAGAGCTTTAGTACCTATTGATGGAGTAGATGTGGAGAAAAGGGTAATCTAATTTCTAGCGAAATGTACCATGTTATGCCCTTTTTGGAAGGCAATCCGGCAACATTTAAATATAAATATAAACGTATGTACACATATATGTATATGAAGATAAATATAACCTTTTACCTAGCAATTCTACTTGGACTCTATCCCATAGAAATAAAACATCAGGCTGTGGAGACCTATGTAAAAGAATGTTTACTGTTGCATTGTGTTTAGTGGCAATAACTGGAAACAATGTGAATACTTGTGAAAAGGGAAATGAGTGCCTGCATTATGATGTCTCCATACCATAGGAATAATATGTAGCCACTGAAAAAGAAAGAGTCAAATCTATACTTGTTGACTCTGAAGACTTTAGACAAAATTGTTTTGAGTGAGAAAAACAAAATGCAGATAAGAGTGAAAATCCTCTATTTTGTATGTGCTTTCATGTACGATATTGCGTTGCGTGTCTTTGTATTTCTGCCTTTTTAGTATTAAAGAGCCTGGACAAACAAGAAAGAATTTATTCCAGATTGTCAACTTGATTTACTTTGAGATGGGAGGGCCTGTGTGGTGTGACAAGGAGGGAGCTCAGTGGAAGGGGTGGTCAAAGAAAAAAGGATAAGGGAAAAAAATATCAGTTCTTAGAGAAAAAGAGCACATAAAGGATTTTATCTATACATTTGTACCAAGTTCTCTCCAGTTCAGGGGTTCTTAACCAGGGGTCCACAGATTTCAGGGGGTCCATGAGCTTGAATTGAAAATTCAAAAAAACATTATTCTTGTAGGGACATGTTGGTGCAGGTGTGACATATTTATTAAATAGTACACAGTATAGTGAGGACTTAGCATGATTTTATTTTGATGTAGCATGTTCTGAGTGCCATGGATAACTGCATGAAAAAAGTATGGTAAGGATGACTGAGATGGCTTTATGACACCGTGGGAAAACTCGAATTTCTAAATGTTTGCCGAAAATGACCATTTGAACAGATGTTGAACCTTGTTAGGTTATCAGGTATTGAAATTAAGGGAAAGTTGTAAAATGTCATTTTAAAGACATGCCGATGTTGAGTGTCATAAAACTATCTGCCACTAAATTCTGAGAAAGGGGTCCGAGGTTTTCACCTGACTGGCAAAGGGGTCCATGGAACAAAAAAGGTTAAGAACCCCTGCTCTAGTTGGTGAAGAAAGTCGCCGCTTTATAGAATAGGGCAATGCCAGACAAGGTCCCTCCTCATCGTGCGTGTGGGATCCAAGGACACTTTTGCTGCTATATGACTGAGGCTTTTTCTTTCTTTTTAAATTATGAGTAGGCTTCCGTCTCTTGCTAACTAACTTTAGCAAGTCATAAGCACTCCTACAGCAGGCAGCATGAAACCTCGATCCTGGAAAACTATCATTCCGCGTGGCTCTTCAAGTGTGCGCTGGGGACAGGGGGAGTGTGCAAATACGTATTCTGTGCTTGTGAATATGGGTGAGAAGACTTCATTGTAAACCATTTGGGAACCTGAGCTAGGAAGTGAGTGGATGGGACCTGAAGGTCCAGAGTAATCGGAACAGTAATAACATTGGCATTTAAAAGGGATTTGCTCAGACCAGTCCTGGAGTGTTAAAATGACATGGTGGGAGTGGATGTAGCTCAAGTGGATGAGCGCCTGCTTCCCAAGCACGAGGTCCCAGGTTCGATCTCCGGTACTTCCTAAAAACAAAACAAAACAATCGAAAAACCCAAATCTCATTGGGGAGCAGATGTAGCTTAGTGGTTGAGCGCCTGCTTCCCATATACGAGGTCCTGGGTTCAATCGCTGGTACCTCCTAAAAAATAATAATAATAAATAAAAAACAAATGACATGGTGCTACCAGCCTAAGGAAATGGGAGCGGGAAGGAGAGCAGCCCAGGCAAGGCCCATGTACATGTCAGGCAGGGCAGGGAATGCAGCCCGTGGCATGGGGCTGAGTAACTCTCACGTGAATTTAGGACTCTGGTTCAGAAACATTTAGAAACTCTTGTTTTCAGCCCAGAGTAAGTTCTGCCCATGCAAAAGCATCAATCCCCTTACCTCTGCAGGAAGTTTTGCTGGCTGGCTGACAGGGCCCTCCTCATAGGTGGCATCATGGAACAAGTCTTTGAGCCCATTCTCCATGCCACTGAGCTGTCCTGGATTGAGAGGCAGGGAACATTGTGGGGGACCCTGCCTGATGTGGCACCTTCCAGGACTGCAAAGCGCTGGTCCCTGTGGCAGTACTAATTCCGCAAATGTGTCCTGAGTGCCCAACATGAGCTAGGCAGTGAAGAAGCCAGCAAGTTCCCAAACCCGGGGAGCTCAACTTCTAGTGCAGAGGAGAGGACTTAACAAGTTAAAAAATAAATGATGAGCATTGTGGTTAATAATATAAATATAAGAATGTTCCTCCATTACAGGTGTTAAGAATATGGTGATACATGAGGAAAATCCAACTAATGTAATTTATGGACTAGTGTTAACAATAATATTGTAATATTTTTGTAGCAAAGGCTAAACTGTATCAATGCTAACAGTCAAAAAAAGAATATGGGATTTAGTTTTATGAGATGTGAATATGGTCAATCTTTTTTTTTTTCATTTTCTTCATTAACAAGGAGACCTTGGTCACGTCATTTGACCAATCTGTGCTCATTTATTCATCTTTTGGAACACCGGAGAAACAATTGAGTTTGTTATTAGGGTTGAATATGATAAATGTGCCTTGACAGGATTTTTTTTTTTACTTCTATAATTTGTTAAGCTGCCTTTTGCCTGGTATTTTATATTTTGAAATTGAAATAAAGTTATTATGAACAAAATGATTTAGATAATGACATGGCTATGGCAAAGAAAGCAGTGGGATATGCAGGGGGAGAGAGGAGAAAACAAACAGGGGAGAGAAAGAGATGCTCTTGATGGGTGACAGGCAAGCCTCTCACAGGTGCTGAGCCGAGACCTGAATGGAACTGCTTATAGGGCCATGCCAGGATTAGGGGACGGAACATTGTGGGCAAAGGCCCTGAGGTGGGAGGTCAGTGTGGCTGGGTCTTAGGCAACTTGGTGGGACCCGAGAAGAGACAGGTGGGCAAGGCCAGGCTGGCAGCACCTGCAGGGCAGAGCAGGGAATATCTGTTTTTCTGAGGGAGCTGGGCAGCCTTTGTGGGGCTTTAAGCAGAGGGACACAGTTTGAATCTCTAATACATTCTTCAGGCTACTCACAGGATGTGATTTTCTAACCTCTTCCCTAACTCTCCTCATTGTCTACTTCATGTGCCCCACCCCTCCCCTTCTCCACTCACTCTGGGCCCAGAACCTTTGCTCATCAGAATACGCTCCACTTTGCATGCTTAATTGCCTCTTTCTCCTTCACTACCCTGCAAGCCCTTATCCCTGCTGTATTCCCAGTGCTCTATTAATGCAAGATAAATGAAAAAAATGTTTATATTTTCATTGTTATTAGCTTTACCCACTCACCACCTCCACCCCAAGCATTGAGTAAAGCTCCTTTTGAAAATGTCAGCCTGCCTCCACTAGACAGGAAGAAACGGAAAGGAAGCTTTATACAGCTTGGGAGGAAAAATTAAAGGTGGAGAAGTAATTCATATTCTCTCTCTCTCTCTGTCTCTCTCTCTCTCTCTCTCTAACATACACACACACACACACACACACACACACGCATACTTTCCTCTCCAGGCACGGCCACAGGGCCTCAATCCTACAAGGAGACTCTCCTCCTCCACCTCTCTAAATAAGGAAGCACTCTTCATCTCTTCAAGGCATACCTGGAGTTTTCTCCTCAGGGTTTAAATGGGCCTGGGGAGGACAGAGGCAGAGCAAGGTGCAGTTTCCATAAACGCTGAAATCCCAGCTCTAACAAAACCAGCGTCAACTAGCAGATTCCCTGTCCGGGGAGGGGATCCGATTTTTAGCCCTGCATAAGTCAGTACAATAAATTTCCGAGCCTTGCATCGCTTGCTACGAGATAGTTTGCGCGCTGGCCAAAGAGGAGCGCAACCCCAGGTCTATTGCGTAGACGCCGCTCCCGGGGGAGTGCGGGCGCGCACCAGCCGAGCCCCCACGCCTCGGCGGTGCCACTCACACCCCGCCTACGTCTAGTAGCTCCGTGTCTTTGCAGTGGAAAGGCGGGGCGGAGGGGCAGAGGTGTGTATGGGTCCCAGAAAGACCCCGAAGGTTCAACTCCCCGCTCAATAATCACATCTCCCGCAGCAGTCCGGCTAGAAACCGCTCCGGAGCTCAGCCCATCTCGGCTTCTCCAAAACGGTTCTCACCACCTGGCAAGCCCTTCCCCACCTCCTCCCAGAGCCCGGCACTAACTGGGCCCTTTGAAATGCCTTTGGACTTGGAGAAGAGGCTTCAATCTCTCCAATGAGGGGTGGGGGGTGGGGGGCGGGGGGAGGGATTCGAGCGCCTTCCAGTCATTATGCAAACCTGGGAGGGGGGCGCAGGGGATGAACCCAGACGCGGCTCCGGGCCTGGCTCCAGCGCGCAGTCCCCGAAGCGCGGAGGCTGCCAAGTCCCCGGACGCGCGGCGGGCGCGAGGCCGCAGTGGAAGCTGGCGAAGAGTCCAGAGCCGCGCGTCTGGGAGACACGCTGCTTATAGGGGTGGCTTCTGCTCTCACCACGCTTCGCAGGGAGCCTAGTCAGTCCCCAGTGCCAACGCGGAAGTCTCAGCCCCAGGGCACAGCTGGAGCTTCTCCTGGAGCTAGAAGCCAAATCGCCAGGGTGATTGGGGAAGGTGTCCCCAAAGCTTAGAGCCTGTGGACTGCTTTCCAGGGGGAAAGGCCTGCTAGGGAAAGGGGCTAGGGATTTGAGGAGTGTTTTCTAAACACGGCCTCAGGAAAGTTGTTCTCCGGACACTTGGAACCAGGAGGTCTTCGCCTCTCGCTTTTCCATAGCAGCCGGCGCGAGCTTGCAGCGCACTCCAGCTGGAGCGCGGCGGCGAGCACAGTGCTGGCACTTCGCCCCGGCACTTGTCCGACTCCCGCCGCCACCGGCAAGGCCTTCTGCAGAGCTGTCGCAGCGCTCTGGCCAGCGCTCCCTGGAAGTCAGTGTCCTCCACCCGAGCTATTTCCCAAATCCTTCCTTTCTCTCCAGCACCCCTGGTGCAACTGTGGTCCCAGCTGCAGGCCCCATCTGGTGCCTTTACTCCGAGGCCACCTAACGCCGCCTCGCGGAGTGCGTTGGGCAGCGGGCTGGCAGACGCCCACAGCAGGTGCGCCCACAGCAAGAGGTGTGGTGGCTGCGGCGGTGGGGTGAGCCAGTTGCCAACAGCTGGTGCAGCTGCCGCGCTGCGCACGGGGACTGGCGAGGACGCAGCCCAGGTACTGCCCCTTCGCGGTGACGTCTCTGCAGCGAGTTATAAAAGCCTCGCGCGCAGC
>JAQZBX010000253.1:65884-79123 GCA_029593785.1 Cabassous unicinctus
AGGACTTGCAAGCAGCAGCAGGTGCAGAAAGGCGGAGGTCTCCTGCCTCCTGGAACTGTGCCTCCTGCAATTTCTTTTCCTCTTCCAGCCCAACGCGGGAGAGACGCTGCTCCCATCTATCTGAACTCAAATGTTTCCTGCAGCTTGAAAGTGGAGGGATTCAGAGCCACGAGGGGCAGGCACATCTGGAAGCGTCTGTCTTCTGAGCTCCTGTTTGCAAGAAAAAGGTTCTGCCCAGAAAGAGCCTTCCACCCTCCTGTCTCGGTAAAGCAGGTTCCCGAGGACCCTGCTGCAAGGGGGGTGTACAGAGAGGGGGGCTTAACCACCTTGCATCACAATGGATAACGTCCTCCCGATGGACTCAAACCTCTTGCCGAATATCTCCACCAACACCTCGGAGCCCAACCAGTTCGTGCAGCCGGCCTGGCAGATTGTCCTTTGGGCTGCCGCCTACACAGTCATCGTGGTGACCTCCGTGGTGGGCAACGTCGTGGTGATGTGGATCATCTTGGCCCACAAGAGAATGAGGACGGTGACCAACTATTTCCTGGTGAACCTGGCCTTCGCAGAGGCTTCCATGGCTGCATTCAACACAGTGGTGAACTTCACCTATGCTGTCCACAACGAGTGGTACTACGGCTTGTTCTATTGCAAGTTCCACAACTTCTTCCCCATCGCTGCTGTCTTCGCCAGCATCTACTCCATGACAGCTGTGGCCTTTGACCGGTAAGATGGCCCTTGGTGGAAAAGGGAGAAAATGTCCATAGAGGACCATGGCCTGGCTATGGAGGTTGGGAGTTAGATAGAGGATGGTCCAAGGTGGACAATGGCCACCAGCATTGCTGGGGTTTTACTGACAGCCAGCTGAGTCAGTTGTTGATGGGGAACTTGATCTTACCTCACTGCTTTCTTTTCTATGTCCTTTTTCCTTTCTCCCCCTTTTTCACCCACCACCAGTCTCCCTCCCTTTCATCACAGACCTCCTTTTTCCTCATTGAATCCCCTTTTCTTCCTCCCTTCTCCACTCATCTTCCTGACACTTTCCCTTTGATTCCTGCTTTGCTCTTACCATATATCCTTTCTCTCCCTCACCCTTATGGCCTGTAGGGGATACCCAAGGTTTACAAGGTTTGGCCAGGGGGCTGGCACCTCTGCCTGGGGTCTTTGTAACTCCATCCAGGCCTGCTGCTCTATTGAGCAGCCTCTTATTGTTTTTGTGTTTTGTTTCAGGATGCCTGGGCAGAATTTCTCATTTTTCACATTTTTCTGCAGCTGGAGACTTTCTGCTCCCATCTCCACTGCCTAACAGAATTGGGAAATGAAGAGCATTTTAGCGGAGTCATAAAATACTCAGGATTCTAATTCAGCTCCCTTTCAGTCAGTAGGGCTTCTCATTCAGGAATGAGAGGCAACTACATTCTTCTTAAGGAATTCAGGCTCAGGGAGCTCACCCAGGAGTTTTGCTAAAACATCTCTTGCAATGTAAGGTCAATGTTTTTAGCTTGTCTGTGCCCACAGAGAAACATGCTTGGCAAAGGCAAGTGAGAGCCCTTCCTTTCCTGCAGCCAACAGGTTAGGGTCTCAGAAGCTGAGTAAAAGTGAAAGGTTGGCATTTCCAAACACTCGGGTTTGCATTCTGGAATGAATTGCTCCACAGGTGGCATGGTGCAAAATGGATTATTAGAGCCTCACCCTGTTGGTCCTGACTTTCTGTGCTTGCCCTTGGTCTCTAATGCGTATGTCTATGTGTGCACAAGTATTACATGCTTACCTGGGACATGGAGGTATGTGTAAAACACCTGCCACTGTGGTTTTAAATTGGGTTCCTTGGATGTCTTTACCAAGAGAAATAAATGTGACAAATCCAAAGAAGGAGCTAGGAGAAAAACTTGAAAAAAATTTCCCAAACTACTAAATCCCTTTGCACAAAGGTTGTTATGGTTTGCAATTGGTTTGACATCTTTTTCAGCTTCTGTAGTCAGTGAACACTTGTAAAATCAGGGAAGTGTATATTTCCATCCTCCACAGTGTTGCCTCAGTGCTAATTTGTGAGGTCCATGTGTACTCCTCTATATGCAACTCTTAGGTGCTTGATATGATGTGTGTAAAACAAATTGTAGTGGGTCACTTTTATGTAGAAGGTAACCAAATTATTCGAATTGATAGTGAAATGAATTAATTTATAAATTTATCTTTTATGGTACCTGGGTTTTAGAGATTCAGTTTGCTGAAAGCGAGATATACCTGTGCATCTTTAGGCCCTGCTCCTTTAACCTGGCAGCGGCTCCCTTACACCCATAACACAACATATAATCTAATACAAAGTCAGCGAAATCTGATGTCATTCCAGCCTTACTCATACTCTCTTGATGATCCCTAGATGAGAGGTAAAGTTGGTTTTTTCTACTGCACCGGGGCCTTGCATGGACTCTGGGGAGACCTGTCAGTCGGTGCAAACCAGATGGAATGACCTGTCAGTGCAGAGCAGAGCACTCTGGCTGATGGAGCACCAGCATACAGCTCTTGCCCTTGGAAGGGCATGTTCCCCAGCCCTGCTCTTTTCCTTGGGACTTAGAAGGTTAGGGAGGGAGTTACGGTCAGGGTCTGCACAATGGGATTGTTTAGGGAACCAGATTTCACCTGCCTTGACTCCTGCTTCCCCAGCTCCACTGCTGTTTGCCCCTAAACAAACCTGACCTAGAGACCCTAATCCCATGGGAGACCTGGACAGTGAGGTCAGAGGATCGCAGGTGACAGAGCTGAAGGGAATGGCAGCTGCCAGAAATGGCCCCATGACTCTATTTTGCAGATACGACAGAGAGTTTCAATGATGTGCTCAAGGTTACAATTTACGACAGAATTAGGCTTGAGGCTTGGAGAATCCTCTCCAGCTCCTCCCACAGTGAATTAGTCGCCTGTGACTGTCTGAAGAGGGTAGCACCCTATACACTTGGCCATGCATTCTTCCCCAAGAATGTTTTGGAAAGGAAGGGTGCCTTAAGCTCTCTCCAAATGAATTATGTCTCCTTTCTCCACTTTGGAAATGCAGACTTTGAAGAAATGGTAAAGCATCCTTTTGTCTGTCCCTTGAATTTTTAGCAAACAACCTTTGGATCAAGTCTTTAAAAAAGAAACAGCAATATGGTTTTCCTGATCATAAAATTAAACTTGGCTCATTGCAGAAGACTTGAGGAATTCAAAAAGCACAGACACGAAACTACAAATCAGCCAGTGTTTCATCATCCAAAAATAATGCCTGTCAACATTTGAATTTCTCTTTTATGAATATTACACTACATAGTTGAGGTCAGACTCTATCATTCTGTAGCTTACTTTTTTCTCATTAATGTTAATGGTGAACATTTTCCCCGTGTTATTAAAAAGTCTTCAGAAACATAATGTTAATGGCTTCTTATTATTACAGTATCTGAATGTACTATTATTAATTTAACCATTTCCCTACTCTTGAGTATTTAGGTGATTTCTAGATTTTTGTGCTATTTTTTTATACTTTTTCTTTATTAGAGAAGTTGTAGGTTTACAGAAAAAATCATGCAGAAAATGCAGGGTTCCAGTATAACCCCCCTCCATTATTAACACTTTACATTATTGTGGTACCTTTGCTACAATTGATGAAAAAATATTATTATAGTTATACTATTAACTATATAATCCATAGTTTGTTAGAGTTTAGAGTTCACTGTGCTGTACAGATCTCTGGGCTTTAAAAATTTTTATTATAGTAACATATATAAAACCTAAAATTTCCCCCTTTTAATCTCTTTCAAATATATATTCTGTTAAGTACAATGAACAATTACAATGTTGTGCTACCATCACCACCACCCATTACCAAAACTTTTCTATCACCCCAAATAGAAATTCTGTACCCAATAAGCATCAACTCCCCATTCCTTACCCCCACCCTGGCCCCTGGTAACTTGTATTCTGGTTTCTGACTTTATGAACTTGCTTATTCTAATTATTTCATATCAGCGAGCTCATACAATACCTGCCCTTTTGTGTCTGGCTTATTTCATTCAACATGATATCTTCAAGGTTCATCCATGTTGTTGTATATATCAGAACATCTTTCCTTGTTATTATTCAGCCATAAAAAGGATGTTTGCTATTTTGATTAATGTTCTAATGAATATCTCTGTATGAGAATTTTGTTTTGCATTTTTGTTTATTTCCTTAGGGTAGATTCCCAGAAGTGGAACTACTGGGTCAAATGAAATAAATTTTAAGAAACTCTCCCCCCTATTTTAAAGGATTATAAACTCTGGGTGGAGCATGGACCACATCCATTCTGGTTTTGTTCACTTTGGTCTCCTCATTGCAAAGCAGAGTGCTTGGCACGTCCCAGTCATGTACATGTTTACTGAATGAATGAATGAAGTAATATGGGTTCCCCAAAGAAAATTTGGAAATACATAAAATTTAAAGAAATATGTAAAACTCACCTAACATCCACTACTAACACATAACCAGTTTAAACTCTGGAGTGCTAACATAATTATATTTTCAATGCATGTTTTTTATGCCACATAGAGTCACACTTTTAAGGGTAAAATTTGGATCATTATCAAAACAGCTTCAAGAGCTATTTTTTCTTCCCTAATATCATATCATGGGCATCTCCCATGTCATGAGATATTTTTCAAATAGGATTTTTAATAGATGCATTATATTACATGGCTATAAATATTTATCTAACCATTCCTCTATTTTATATGTAAATTGTCTCAATTTTTCATTATTACAAGTACCTTTGAAATGAATAACCTGGACATAAATCTTTGAGAGCATCTCAGGCTCTTTCCTTAGAATAAACTCCTCGAAGTAGAATTGCTGGGTCAAACTGTCTTGGTAATCATTACCAACTTCCCTCTAGAACCAAAATGTATGCAGTTTAAAAAAAAAAAAAAACAACTTCAGCTGCTTGCAGTGCCAATATAAATCTTTCCTGTAATCGCTCCATAAAATGGGGAAGGGGGGGAGTAGGAGAGGGAGAGAGAGAGGTCCCCCTTCAGAAGGAATACTTATTTATTGAAGGAAATCATTACCTAAATTTTAAAAAAGCTGCTGAGACAAATATGCTCAAATAAGATCAGGTCTCCCTCGAATTAAATTCAAACAAACACCAGGGATTTTACTTCTTGAAAAGATGTAATTTTTCTCACTTAAAAAAATGAAAGACTTAAAATTCCTTCCCATTGTGAAAACTTAAAGGCGTGTGTGATATTTCATGGAATTAGAAGTTGAGGGACACTGAGAGACGTCAGCCCCAGTTTGCAGGGGCAAATGCTGGTGGGGCCAGATCTAGTATCCCGGGGTAGCATCTATGAAGGGAGCAGGTGGGCCGAGCCCTGGGCCCCACAGGAGGGGCTTTGGGGGCAACAGGGAAACAACTAGGAACCAATCACGCAGCAGCAAGAGGCTCAGAGGAGCACTGGCCAGGTGTTACTGCTTCTTTACTTGGTAAGGGCAAGTATAATTTGATCTTTTAAAGGAAAGATGAAGCTGCTACACTAAATGAGACTGGTTCTGGATATGCTGTGCTTGAGTGAAAGGAAACATCCAAATGGCCATGCCTTGTAGACAATATGGATATATAGTCAAGGACCAAAGATCTAATTGCCCAGTTGGAGGTAATGGTTGAACTAAAGAGGGAATGGGTTCCCTGAGAGAGTGAAAGAGGAACTGAGAGCAAAGGCAAGGCGTGCATAAATAACGAAAGCACTGCTAACTGATCCCTGGTGTCCATCCCACGTTGCCCCAGCTATCCCCGGTCACCAGATAGAATGGCCTGCTTCCTGTGTCTATGCCTGCAGTCTGTCCTTGAACCGCACCTTGTTGGCTGCCGCTGGATCTCATTGTCCATCTTGGATCAGTCCTCTCCCACCCCACCCAGGGGCAGGACTCAGATTCCAGGATCCTTTGCACCAGTTTAGCTGGACCTGGTAACCTCTAACCAAGCACCCCTGCAATGCTGAGAATGACCCATCCACAACTGGGCCTGTCTTTTCAAATCAGGAACCTCAAATGTCAGTGTTGACATGGCTCAAACTTGAGTTTGTTACACTTTGTATTTGCTCTTTTAGGCTTTAAGACCTTTTCTGGAGGGGTCCGGTGCCCACTTCCTCTCTGGCCCTGCCCCACTGGTTTTAGCACCTTTTCCCCTACTTCTGGAAGCCCCTAGTGTCTTAAATGGCAAGGTTATTGTTTATTTGTTTGTTTAAAACCGGTAGAAACATAGGTTCGATTTGGGGGAAAGAAAGGCTAATTCTCAATGCAATTGCAATATAACATAATAGGAGCACACCACTTTGTTACCATTATTGTTGTTGAGTTAACAAATGGTAGAATGAAGATCATAAAGGAGAAACTGTTGAACATGGCAAAGATTTACAATCCATCAAGGGATGGTGCTACCAGGTAAGGATGGTAGCCTAACTCAGGGCCTTCTGACCTCCGTCAAGGGGCTTATGCTATATCATAGTGAAAATAAGGCTGATTTTACGAGATTAATTGTTGAGAGGTATGTTTCATATGGATTGTACAAACAAATACTCTAAGAGAGAAGAGGAAGGAGGTCATTCCCAGCAGTTATGGTCAAGGAAGACATTAAAAGGTGGCAATTGAGTTGAGCCTTGAAGATTTGATAAGATTTCTAGAGAGGATGAAGAAGAAAGGCAACATTCTAGGAAGTAGAAATAGTACAACAAATGCGTAGAGGTAAAAAGTTTCCAAGTGTTTAGGGAGAATGACTGACTGATTTAACTAAAGTGAAGGAATGAATGCAGGAGTTAATGGGAAGAAAATGAGATCAGTTTATGTTGGACTTGATGTGAAAATGGAACATTTAGTTGGAAATGCCTAAGAAGCACCTTGAGATGTGGAACTAGAGAATGAGAAGCCAGAACTCAAACTGGAGACTGCAGGAGTTTTCCAGATGTGCTATTGGCATTTGGAGAGTAGAGAAGATGTCTTCTATCTCTATGTGTACTTCCAGAGAAGAGGCCCAGGACTCACAGGAATGCCTTACTAGACAGTAGGAGGGGAACAAAGAAGACAGAGGGTAGTGGAGAAATTGGGGTAATGCAGAGTGATGAAGGTCAAACGGGGCGACTTCTAGAAGGAAGTGATTGGTTATGTTCAGGGGTGTCATAAAAATCCAAGGATGATGAGGCCTTGGAGTTTAGCAATTTGACACTGGTGGCCTGTGAGAGGCAGTGGCAGCAGGATATGGTTAGTGGGGATAAAATTAAATGGCAAAGGAATGAGTTCTTCCTCATCCCTCCATCAAACCATTTATTGCACACCTACTGTGTACCGGATGCTGAGGCAGTAAGACGCTGTCTTGGCCTTTGCACTCTTAGTCTTTGGTGATTGACACCCTTATAACCCAGTGCAATTAATGCCATGCCGAGAGAGCTTGGAGCAAGTAACTCTCCTTGGGAATATGGGGAAGATTTACAGGTAAAAACAAAGCAAAACAAAACAAAATACACACATCAAGAAACAACAAGGTACAGAGAAAAGAATGTGGAGTTATTTTTTTTTGTTATTTTTTTTGTTTTTCTTAATTAACTTCAAAAACACTGGATTGGGAATTCTCATTGTGACTTATTAATCTTTGCGACTTGGAAACTAGAAAGCAGATTTCATGTTAATAAAATTGGTAATGATCCTTACATTTGCATGCTCTCCAATCTATTGTCTCATCTAATCCCCATGGCTCCAATGGGGATTCTGTTTCTACCTTGGAAAGACTATTAGAAGAAATTTCTTTTAGCACCATCCCCATGCTCTCCACCCTGTCAGGTTTGGAAACCCATATGATGTGCTTTTATATGCCTTTGACTTCTGCTCACATACTCCAGATCAAGGCGGCTTTTAGGCCTTTGACAAGTCTGCCACCCAAAGATTCACTCCCCTCAGCCTTCCAGACAGGGCCATTGTAAGAGTATTAAACTCTCTCTGCTTAGGTATTTTACTCAATTCATCTCATCTGTTAAATTCATTCATTCAATTGTTGAATCATTATGAAATTCTTCCTTTTATTGAACTGAAACTTGCCTCTTGGACTTTGGGCTGCTCCTCCTAGGCTAATGCCTCCCCCCTGTGGCAGGCTTTCCAGAACATCCCTCCTGAAGTTCATCATCCCTGGCTAACCATCCCTGGTTCCTTCACCTTTCCATCCTTGTAAGTCTCTACTGGCTATTCTGATGTATTAATGATCCTCTTAAAAGAAGATGCCCCTATCTGAGCGTGACCCTACTGCTACCCTGACCAGCAACACCTGCTATGGGGCTGACATCCTACCTGGTAACCTCTTGTTGTCCTCTGAGACTCAGTTCATATGTCACCTCCACTAGGAAGCTGACCTTGACCTGCAAGTCTAGATTAGGTACCCTTCTTATCCACTCCCATAGCATTTATCCCATGGTGCTGTAACCGTCTGTAACTTGTCTGTCTCTCCTACACATCCATGCCCACTAGACTGCAAGCTTGGAGAATGCAGCATCATGTTAGCTGGTTTTCTGTTCCCAGCACCTAGCCAAACGCCTCACACAGAGTGGATGCTCAGTAAAATGTGTGCAACAGTGGCTTTGCACACATGAGCCAAAAATCTGAAAATCAGACCCAGTGCATTAAGCAGATCCTGAAGAACACCTATGAGGCTATACCTTGAAGCAAGAGAAAAACTGGGCCAGATTTCTGCCTCCCATGGAGATCTGCTATGATATCGGTCAATTTGGGTTCAGAGAGCCCCTGTTCCAGAATAACACTCGCCTCTTCCACATCCCACTTGACAGGGTCCCACTGGATTCCTGACACACACCCTGCTGCCCCTAACAGGTGGCGAACCCCAGGAGAACAAACCTAATTGGGGGACGTTTTTATCTTCCCAACTTACCTCCAGTCTATTCAAGCATATTAGAAACTCCTAGACATTTATTTCATGGACCCTTCTCTGGCCTGACTGTTGTCAGCTCTCCCGTTGACCACAAGGAGTGCACTCTCTGCTTTATTTGTCCTTCTTGAGAAAGGACCAGCAGATGCCTACCCTCCACCCAACTCTCCAAGGTCCACATTAGTTGCCTGAATGCCTAATCTAGACCATCCTTAACTACCACTGACACAGGGGAATTCAAGCATCAGTAGCCTGAGAAAGCCAAAGACGCAGAGGACAGACTGGGAGTTAGCCTGCGTTGCCCAAAACTCCCTTCTCTCTACCCTGAGAGTCTGTGATTCCACCACAGTGGAAAGGGATATAAGAGGTACCAAAGGATCAGGAATCCCAGAGAGGAGAGGCGCTTTAACAATGTTCTTGAGATAAAGACCTCAGCAGAAGTATTAACTCAGCACATAAACTGCTCTATGGCATTTGTCTAGGCAGCCCACGGTCTGATCCCTTGCCCTCCTCTTTTATAGCTCTTTACTTGATCTACTCTGCAATTCAGCTATATCACTATGTTTAGTATCTGTACTCTCGCTGGAATGTCTTTCATGTCCTTTGTATGAGAATGCCTTTTAATAACTTCTAGTCGTCTACAGTGGAGCAGAGTATAGAGAAAGAGGCGGGGCAGTGGGTTCCAATACTGGTTCTACCACTTTCCAGCTATGGAAGTATCAGCAAGATACTTTGACCCCTGAGCCTCAGTTTCCTCATCTGATTAAATGGACATAATAAAACTTACCTCATAGAGTGTTGTTGCAACGAGAGAGGTAAAGGTGTGGAAAGGAATGGAAAGCTCCTGATTCATTTCCTGACACCTAGGAAGAGCTCAGTTTATAGTAATTAATATGATGATCTCTCATCAATGCCCATTCCTGCTTCAGCCTCCTCCTGGATTCTTTCTACAACAGATACAATAGCAACAGGGTGAAATATTTATTTCTTTCCCTCTAAATTAATAGTTTCAAATCCTCCTGGTCAGGTGAGGAAGCCTCTTGCTAAATGTCTTCCAGCATCCTTTCCATCTGTGGAGACGGAGTCCATCAGTTAGATATTACATACCATGGTCCAGAGAAACTAAATCATTTTCTTTTATACCAGCCTCAAACCACACATTCATTCCCCTCATCCTTCTGTGTCTCCCAGAGTCACAACCCTCACGTGCAGAATCGTCAGCAAGTTTAATATCTGAGCAAGGGCTTGTTCTTAGCAAAAAAGCTCTTACAGCAGCATGTGCTTTGTAATTCAGTTTGTCAAAGTTGTAAATCCAATATCTGGCTTTCCTCTAGGGAAGTTACATTATAAACCTCATTTTTTTGTGTTTGTTAAAATGTTAAACAGTCCCTTTCCTTCGTCCTTTGACTAATGCTCAGTTATCAATAGTTGATAAACATGCAATGGAGAGTCCTTCCCCTAAATAGTTTAACACCATTTTCAAACTTAATCAATCAAATCATCTAACATATCTTCAATTAGACACAAATTTTATAAACTCAGCAAGTCAAATAATCTTAAAAATTTAAACGGCTCTTATAACATCTGATTAAATTCCCCTAAACATTTCAAACTATAATCACAAACTTAATACATCTGGATTTCTTTAAAACTTCAAATCCCTAACAGGTTGACTTGTAAATTGGAGAAACAAAATCTTTCTCAGGACTCACATAGCTCTTGTAAATCTAGTAAATCAAAACTTCTAAATTTAGCACATCAAATTCTCCTAGGCATTTCAACATCTGAAAAATTAAACCCGTAATAAATTCAGGAAATGAGGTTCTCTTAAGCATCTAAACATTGACTACATAATTAATGAGTTAAATCCTCCCATTTCAATTAAAATCACAAACCTGGCAAGTCACCTTCTCTAATATATCAAATTCTCATTTCCAACATATTGAAAACAAATCACACACAGAGCAATATGTCAGTCACAAAGCTTACTACTATACACATACTCCTTACACAAAAGTACTGTTTCTTCATTGTCTATTTGCTTTTAAAAGGCGCCTTCCCAGGGTTACAGATTTCACAAGCAAAGATAGCAGAATCATCTTCTCCATCAAGAGCCACAGAAGATTCTGGAACCAGAGGCTGAGGGGTCTCCTCCCAGAGCTGGAGCTGCAGCCCAGTGCTCTGGCCCTTTCTAAGGGCCAATTCACTCCCACGGCATCCACCCACACTTTTCAGCTGGAATCAAGTTTTGCAGGCCCAGTGTGTTCTAGCTCCTTGGTTTCCTTCAAGTTTTACACTTTCCCAACTTTATTTTTCCTGCTTTTTATCATCTGGCTTAGAGAGAGAGAATCACACAGAGCCTCACCCCAAACCCTAGTTTGCCGCCAATCTCTGTGCTACCTGATTGGATTTAACTGCATCCTGTATCCTCTTCTGATTTTACCTTCTTATCAAACTCCTTTTCTGAGTCAGTCATTGACATGGAAAAAAGTGACCAGAAAATCACCACGTCTCCTGGGTCCTTCATTTTCTTTTCTGAGAAGTGAGGTCATGAAAAATATGTGCCAGATTTTTTCTGATTCTATCGTATTTCTCCACATGAATCATCAAAAATGGGGTAGTGCCTGTTGGTTTTGACAAACCTGGGCTCTTGGCATGTTTCAGATCTGTTTGCCTCCATTACAGAAGGTCTACCTAGCAGCTTCCATTCCTCTTGGCACCAAGTCAGGGGCTTCTTCTTGGAGCCTGCACCCTTGAATCCTCCAGTTGGACCATAAGATGCCATTTCTTCAGATCAGCTGGGTTTCTTTCCCCTAGGAGGACAGAGTCCCATGGCTTTTTCATAGCTCCAGGGGTACTGTGTTCCTTCACCTTCACTTTCTTCTCAGTGCCATAGATGCCAGGTAATAAAAATAAGCAATGCTCTGTTCTTACAGCTCAACCAAGTGCCCTAAGCTGTGTGTGGACTGATAAGCAGCCGCCTCCACAAATCACACAGCTGCTTGAGCTCATGCAGGGAAGGCGCAGAAGAGCCACGATATCCACCCCTCTGTTCTCTCTATCACAGACTATAATTGAGACACTAATTTTTAAAAGCCTTATGTGCATGTTTAGTGGCATGTTGGGAGATTAGGAGCATAAGCTTAAAGACCCACCTTGTACAATTTATTAATTGATTTTATTTTACTGTGGAGAAATGTCCTCTTGAATAATTAAGATGTTTTCAGATGAGGATTTGTCTGACTCTGCAAATGTTTAAGCAAGATAAAACTCCACAAACAGATTACATACTCTGCTAAATTGTCCCAAGGAGCCAGAGAGGGCTTTAATGTGTTCTAGAATTCATGATGGGAACCAAAATGGAGCAATCTTGAAGGAGAGATACAACTAGTTAGCTTGACAGCTTAATTGGGCTCTTCAATGAGGAGCTGGAAGATAATCCAAGAAACCTAGAAGCTAAATCCCCACTGGAGGCATCATTTAAATTTGTTCCCAAAAATGAACCCGTTCCTTTCTCTTGCCAGTGGAATGATGAGGGGTCTGGATGTTAATGTTTTAAAGACTCAGAATATCACCCAAACCCCAGAGCCATCATGGGTTTTCAGTGGCCTAGTTAAGGTACTACGCCTAAAACCCTATGCAGAATGCCAAGAAGGCAGAGAGATGATCCCGTTCTCTTTCTGGTGGTTTCTCTCCATTAACGCTGTACTCAGCTCAGGTCTGTAGTGAGGCAATCACCCAATCCTGGCACACAAAAGCCCCGTGATCCCAAATCACTTCTCCATTCTCTTCGCGATCCAATTCAATTTAGTACATTGAGTTGGACCAAAAGATGAGCAGCTGAATATCTTGGGCTTCTACTTCCCACGTGTTCATTCTAGTTACCTACTTCACGAGCAGGAAGGATTATAAAGAATCAACACAAACGTAATCCTAGGGACTGAGCCAATATGGGATGAAAGGAGAAGTGAAATTTAGGCACTACAGAAGTGTATGGAGTTTGGCTTTCACAAAATGGCCCCATTTATCTACCAAGGAGATTTCTGGCAGTAGGAGGGATGCTGTTGTCATGAGCCCAGATGGTTGTTGAAAGACTTTTTCCCATCACAGAATTGCCTTGGCCCTGAGGTGCAGTAAGGAGTTCTACATTTGTGTTTGGGGAGTGAAACGAGGTTGAATTTAGTTCTGCTCTTCTCTATGTTTCTTTGTAAGTCACTAATTCTCTTTGAAAAATATGTCATGTTTTTATAACTGAGAAGGATGTTGTCATCAGGAGATGCTTTTTAGATCTCGGTCCCAGCCAGTCCTAAGGGGCT
>JAQZBX010000253.1:79223-106331 GCA_029593785.1 Cabassous unicinctus
TTTTTTTTTTTTTTTTTTTTTGGTCCATATCTTTCCTTTCTCCCTTTGTCTCTACACCTAGATCAAAAATTCCCTGCTCCATTTCTTCCCATCTCTCCCTCAGGATTTTGAAAATAGCACGCTGCTTTTGTTTCCTAGGCTGCTTAAGCAAATACCATGAAATGGCTTGGCTTAAACAATGGGAATTTATTCACTCATGGTTTGAGGCTGGGAAAAAAGGTCCAAATCAAGGTATCAGAAAGGCAATACATTCTGCCTGAAGACTATGTAGTACTGGGGCTGGCTCCCGGTGATCCCTGATCCCTCTGTCACATGGCAAGGCACATGGCGGCATCTCCTGGTCTCTCCCTTCTATCACGGTTCCATTGCTTTCAGCTTCTCACTTCTTGTGGCTTTCTCAGGTCCTTTTTCACAGGTCTAAATTCATTCCACTTAAAAAGGACTCTAGTAATAGGATTAAGACCCATCCTGATTGGGATGGGCCACACAGATCTGAACCAAAGTAGCCTCATCAACAGGTCCTACTTAAAATGTGTCCACACCCACAGGAACGGATTAAATGTAAGAACATGTTTTTCTGGAGTGCATACAGCTTTAAAGCACCACACATGCCTTCAATAAATGTCAGGACATGGAACAGGAGATGGAACAGACAAAAAAACAAAAGCTGCTGTATATAAAACAATCAATGAATACATTTACACAGCACTATAAATAAATGCGAAATGTTTTATTTCTGATTCAGCAGATAAGTCCAGAAAGATCCCGAACAGATTCTTTAAGACTGTTAATTTAGGTTTGAATTTAAGATACTTCTTAAGAAAAATGACTTACTGTTGTATATTTTCTGCACAATTCCAAATCCCCCCCCATCACAATTAATATACATACTTCTAAACCTACAAAAGTATTGCATATTAAAGAGAACTAGCAGCCTCCCCAAAAAAATTATGAAGAAGAACAAAAGTAAAGTCAGTCACTATCCAAACACCACAGTTGTCAATCTTTAGGAATTATTTCTTTCCAGAACAATTTTCTAGGCATAGTTTCTTTTACATAATTGTAGTCCTGTGGCATATATAGTTTTGTTTGTTTTTATTGAACATAATTAAGCATTTATGTATGTGATTACATGGTTTTCAAAGATACAATTTCAAAAATTTAAATATTGTTTTTAATTACCACAAAAGCATTACATATTATTATAGATACATTAGAAAATGCACCAAAAAAAGAAAGAATTGAATAAAAAGCATACAGCCTCTGCCTCTTCCCCAGGAGTCATCATTGTTAATACTTTGAAATTTACTCTCAGATGTTAGGCATGAATATATATGTTAATACACATATACATATTCTTAAACATATACATATTCTTAAAATGGAATCATTCAACAGTTTTATAACTAATTTTTCACTTAATAGCACATCAGAAATATTGTTCCTTGTAATTAAATTTTCTTATATAAGAAAATTTTAATGATTAATTTTTAATGATTACAAAGTGTCATAATTTAAATAATCCTTCATCTGCAGATGTTGCGAGTGTTTCTAGCTTTGGCTACAATATGTAATTTGTGATCAGTGTTTTTCAGTTAAACTTTGCACACACTCATTTTTATCTCCTTAGTATAAATTCTTAGAAGAAAAGTTGTGTGGTCAGAGAATGGGGCATTTTTTAAGCTTTTGCTTCATTCTGCTAAATTGATCTTAAGAAAGTTGGAACAATTAGCAGCATGAATTAGAATATATACTCAACTTATGGGAGTGCTCCTTTCCCTGTGTTGCTAACAGTTTAGGGGAAAACGTTTTCAAAATGAAAAAAAAATGTTATTTATCTTTTCATTACTTATTAGTAATGTTGAACATTTTTGTGTGTTTACGGCTCTTTATATCTCATCATTGTGAACATTACCCATTCATCACCTGAGCAGATTTTTAATTTAAGTCTTCATTTTTATGTTACATATTAATTGAGGAAACTATGTATTAAGGTTATAACCCTTTGGCTGTCTGTCATATGCTGCAATTATTTTCCAAATTTCTGGTTAAAATTGTAATTTCCCTTGCAGTGATCATCTTATGCTATTTTATGTAGTCACTTCCATCCATCTTCTCTTTTATGGTTTCTCCTTTGTGTAGAGAGACATTCCTTTACATATTTTTATATGTTCATTTACTTTCATGGGTTAAAAGTTCTTAAATCTTCAATCCATCAGGAATTTAATTTAGTTAGATTACCCCAAACTTTTTAAAATGCCATATAGTTTTATCCTGTTGTCAGAGCACCTTTTGTTGAATAATCCACTCATTTCCCTATTGCTCTGAGAAGTTATCTTTGTCCTATATGAATTTTATTTATACGTGGGCTGTTTCTGATCTATCTATTTTGCTGATTATTCCTTTAATAATTCCACATTGTTTTAACCATTTTGGATTTTTAGTATATTTTACTATTTAATATTAAATATATTTAATACCTAATTATTCTTATTTAGTAAAATGTTCTTGACTGGTAACATGCATTTATTCTTCCTGCTAAACTCTGGATCCATTATGTAAAATCCATATACACACCCAGAAACACATTGGCGAATTTTATTGAAGTTTTTATCGCAATGCTTTAGATTAAAAAATTAAATTCGAGGAATTGATATTATTGGCCTATCAAGTTTTTACAATACATGGACATGGTATATTTTTTACGTATTCAAGCCTTTCGTATGTTTTCTTATTTTTTTATTTTTTATTTTTCTTTATATAGGTTCTGCATATTTCCTGTAAAGATTTATTTCTAGGTACTTTAAATTTTATTGTTTTTGGTTGATAATGAATATGCAATCATTTTCCCATTTTTTAAAAATGGATTTTTGTTGGTGAATCAGAAAGCTATTGGTTTATTTTTGTACAATTATGAAACCAGCTATTTTAATGAACACTGTACGTCTGCTAAAGTTCTCATTTATTTTTCTGTTTTTTTTCTCAGATTTTCCTGAGATAATCATAACCGATAAATCATTAATTTTTTCTGCTATCCATTGGCTTTTCCTTTACTGCTTTTTTACTAGAACTTTCAGAACAATGTTAACTAAAACTGATGGTAGTAAGCACCTTTTCCTTATCCATAACTTTAACAGGAATATTTATCCTGATATCACTGTTGAACATGTTCATTGTTGTTTAGGACAGACATTTTTAAGTTACATCGTTCAGTCCCTAGTTTATCCAGATATTTAATCAATACAGATATTTAATTTACCGATTGTCTTTTTGGCATTTATCAATACATGTTTTTCCTATTCCCTAATTTCCTCATTTTCAACTGTTCTAGAACTCCTAGAATTTCCTTATGCTTTGTTTTCTTAGCATCTGCTAGATTTACTTGCTAATATTTTATTTAGATTTTTGCCCACCTTTGTTCAAATGTAAAATTAACAGACACCTTCATTTTTGGAATTGTCTTTTCAAGTTTTTGTGTCAGGGCTCTAAAAACATAAAATAGGTATTCTCTAAAATTATTATGTTGACTGAAATAAGTGAAGATCTGGTGAGAAGCTGTTCTTCCAGTAATTTCCTGGGACATATTGCTTGCCAGTTTTTGCTCCATTTATTCATCCCACAGTAGCAGAGGACTTTTCCCTGACCCTTCAGGGGAAACAAAGGAAAAAAGAAAACGCTTAGTGGGCTGTTGATTCAGAAAACCAGTGGAAGTGGGGTCTGCAGAGTAGTTTGCAGATTTCACCCTCTCAGCCTGGGAGCCTCTACCGACAATGAAGTAAATGGCAAGGAAAGAACCTAAGCCGTGCACTCCTTGTCAAGGATGGTGAACTAGAAAACCTCAACCAGGCAGAGGAGGGAAGGAGTCCACCAGCGTTCCTGTGCAGAGGGGAAGCGCCTGAGTTGGAGGGGAAGCCCAGCCTCGGTGCTTCATTTTTCCTCCTGCCACGATACACAGTGTCCCAGAGGAGACACGTCCTCATGGGCAGAACAGATTTTGACAGAACCCAGAAAAATGTAACAGAAAAGCAAAGTATAGCAGTGCAGACATTTTCATCTTGGGCGGGGGGCGGGGGAGTGCATTTTGTAGGGCATTTTACAAGCCTGTGAGTAATGAAATGGCCAATTTAAGAATCTCAATCATTAACATTTTAGGGAAAAAAATAGATAAATGTGACGATTTTTAAAAATTAACCTTTATGTTTAAAATCTGAAGACTGATTTTTTTTCCCCAGACCCTCCCTTCCTCCTCTGTGGGTTATATGAATAAAACAAGCACGTAGATACTATTGAAGAATAAATATAAATAAACCTCATTTTGTGGTTTAGAATATCATCATACATGCAGGTTATTAGTGTCTAACATGTTCACATTAATACAAATCAAGTTTGACACATTTCATTTTCATCGTCACTTTGCTTTGGAAGTGGTACTTGCGGCTGCTCTGTCTTACTAACACTGAATTCGCTTAGGCTGTGCATATGTTGCTGGATCCATTCAACAAACATTTATAGAACATCTATAGTCCATTCCCTGACCCCAGAGATAGCAATAGTCAGCAAAAAGCAAGCATGGATTTTGCCTTCTATGAGCTTACATTCAAGTGGGAGACAGATATTAATAAGACACTCATCCAATGATCATTCAAATCAATGTATAATTACAAATTCTCATTAAGAACTATTAAAGAATATTAATGTTATTAGAGTCTATAAAACTTTACCTCATCTGACTGGTTTTGGGCTGAGATCTAAAGCATAAATAAGAATGAGGGGTGGGGTTTTAGGGGTGGGCCATGTGGCAGACACCGTGGATTTGCTGCACAGCAGTCCTTTGCTCTTGTTTTCCTTTGTTGACTTCCCAGCCTTCCTTGCAGGGAGGCTTGGCCATGGGGCAGAGTTTGGGCCAGTGGAGTATAGCAGGAAGTCTCTAGAGAGGGCTTCTCTTCCAGAATAAAAAGGCAGTGCCTGCAAGGAGAACATTTTTTACCTTTTGCATTCACCCCTTCTTCCTCTCTAGAACCTGGGTGGGAGGGCAGGAAGGCAGCAGCACTTTTTATCCATGAGAACAAAGACCTACCCACTAAGGACTGTGGGTCAGAAAGTTAGAAAGAGCCTGGAACCCTGAATACACCATTGGTTCATGGACCAGCCTGGGCATCCTAGCTCTGGGCTTTGTGTTATGAAAAACAATGATGTCTCTATTTCTTTAAGCCCTTGGTAAGCAGATTTTCTGAGATTTGTGGCCAAAGGTAATCCTAACTAATTAAGAGGAGTGATGGGGAGGAAAGAGTTCCAGACGAGGAAGGAGGAAGCATGATGTATTTGAGGAACCAACACGTTTCGTTTATACTTGCCATCTTTCGCATTCAAAATGTCCATGGATAAAATTAAAAAGAAAATGGAAGAAACATAAGCTCACAAGTCATAAGCACTGTGGTACTTCATTATCATCCCACTTATTAATGGAGCATCAGTCATGGAAACTCACTGCAGGCCTGTGGGGTAGATAAGACAAGCTGAGAGTTATAGGAAATTTTCACTCTGCGTCCACTTCCACTCTGTCTCCTACTCAGGAAAGCAAGTGAGTAAGAGTGACATGATCACAGGGATAATGTTGAGTCCACTTTAATTTTTAATAATCCTAATATTTGATATTATATGAGGAATAAAAATTAACTTTACTATCAGACAATTAAGAATCAGTGATCTGGAGTATGTTTCCTTTTGTTTGTGTTTTTTTTCTTTCATAGAACTTACTGCTTTTGCTCAGGTTATATTTCTTTTCTTTTCTTTGGTAAAATTATTTCCTAGGTATTTTTTCAAAGAAATTTGGGAAATAAATTTTTCTGAAGTGACCCCTCAATCTTTCATTCTAGTCATAAATCCATATCTGTTTTTGAAGCTAATACATTAATAAAAATGGGAAAGATGTGCTGGAGTAGGGGAGAAATTATTGGTAGGGATTCCAAGTAGGAAATTATTATAATATTGAGGCACAATATGATCATAACTGTGGGAATGGAGAAACCAGATTCTAGAGGTTTTGTGGTAGATCTGGAGGATTTAGCAGGCCATTAGATGTTTGGAAGGGGTGGAAGTTGGAAATGAGGGAGAGAAAGGAGGTGAGGCTTCTTCCAGTTTACTAACTTGGAAGACTGGATGGATGGATGGATGGATGGATGGTGTAGTAGTTTGAGCCTGTATGTATCCCCAAGAAATCATGCTCTTAAAGCTGGTTTATTCTTGTGGATGTGAACCTATTGTGGGTGAGACTTTTAATTAGATTACTTCAGCTAAGGGCCTTTTGATTAGGTGTGGCCCAGGGTAGGTCTTAATCCTTTTACTGGAGCCCTTTATAAATGGGATGAATATGGAGAGAGAGACAGAGAGAAAGCCACAGAAGCAGAGACAAATCCAGAAGCAAGAAACTGAAGCAATGAAACCCACAGAGAAGGGAAAGACCAACAGATGCCTGCCATGTGCCTTGCCATGTGACAGAGGAGTCCAGGATCATCAGCAGCTGGTTTTTGGGAGAAGCATCTCCTCCCTGATGATGCCTTGATTTGGGCATTTTTCTCAGCCTCAGGACTGTAAGCTTGTAAGCCAATAAATCCCCATTATAAAAGCCAACCCATTTCTGGTATATTGCTTTCAGCAGCCTAGCAGACTAAAACAGATGGACAAATCAAGAACACAGGAGGAAAAGTAGGTTAGAAAATAATGTCTACATAACCACTGTAGAACTTCTATATATCCACTGTAGATATTCAACAGCTATTTATCAGGCCCCTGTAGTATCAGTTATATATTGCCACAATAAAGCTATGTAACAAACAACCTTAAAACTTCAGTAATATATAAAAATAAATAATTGTTTATCTCATTGGTCTGCAATATTCAGCTGATTTCATCTATGTTTATCTGAATCTTATCTGGGCTCACTCACATATCTGGAGCCAACCAGCTGCCAACCAACCCAGGCTGGCCTCAGCTGATATGACTGGGGCAACTCAGTTCTGCTCCGTGTGTCTTTCATCCTTCTACAAGCTAGCCAAGCATGCTGTCATGGCAATGACAAAGATGCAGAAGGTAGGCAGACACAAGCAAGCACTTTCTCAAGCTACGCTGTGACACATCTTCTAACATCTCACTGGCCAAACCAGGCCTTCAGGCTTGCCCAGATTCAAGGTTGGGGGAGTGGATTCCACCTCTTTAGTGAGAGGAACTGCCAACATACATAGCAAGGGGCAAAGATACAGAGAGGGATATGTAATCAGAGCTATTTATGCAAATGACCTACACATCAACTTGGTGCCAGAGACTATTCTAGATCCTGGGGATATAGCAGTGAACAAATCAAAGTCTTTACATTCCATTTAGAGAGACAGACAATAAGCAAATAAATTTAAAAATATATAATGTTGAGCACTCACAGGTGCCATAATGAGACAGGTAAAGGGATAGAGAGTGAGGGAAAGTGGGGGCAGGCTATTTGGAATAGGGAGATTCAGGGAAGGCTTTTCTCAAGAAATGACATTTGAACAAAGATATGAAAAATGTGTTGGAGCTAGCCATATGTTTATCCTGGGGAGGGATTTTCTAGGCTGATGGAACAGCTAGAATAAAAGGCCCTGAGGCAGGAATGGGTTTGACAAAGCCTGGTGGTTGGATTGGAGTGAGTGAGGGGGAGAGAAGCCAATGCAATTAGAGAAGGAAATGGAGACCACATGTATTAATTAGTCAGGGCACACTGGGATATGCCACAGTAACAAACAAACCCTCAAATCTCAATGGCTTAAAACACAAAAGTTTATTTCTCACTCACTCTAAGTCTACTATAGGTTCAATGGCTCTCCTAAGCAGCTCCATGCAAGCATTACTCAGTTGCAGGCTGTTTCCATCTTATGGCTCAGCCATATCACTCAGAGTTCCTCAGTATTACATTAAAAGAAGAAAGCTGATTCACACAAGGGCTTTAATCTTCCCCAGTCTAGAGGTTATACATAGCACTTCTCCTCACAATGCATTGACCAGAACCGGTCATACTGCCTGACCCAGTTGCAAAGGCTCTGGAAAATGTGGGCAAGCATATGAAGACTTAGAGAGCATTAAAAGTCCCTGTCACAGCAGGGAGGGTTTAGATTTTATTCTATGTGTGAGGAGATGCCATTAGAGGATTATGAGCAGGGAAGGGCATGATATTATTTATACTTTTTTCTGTGGAGAACAGACTGTAGAGGGGCAAAGTGGAAAGAGGGAGATCAGTCAGGAGCCTTCCCTGTGGTGATCAAGGAGGAAGATGGCGATGGTGGTAATGGTAGAGGTGGTGAGATGTGATGGGATTTGGGGTATATCTTGAAAGTAAAGTCAAGAGGATTTGCTGATACAATGGATGAGGGATTTAAGGGGAAAAGCAGTCAAAAATAACTCCTAGACTTGATGCAGCCCAGCTGGGAGAATGGTGATTCCCTTTACAGAGATAGGGAAAGCTGGAGAAGGAATAGCTTCAGGAGTGGAAATCAGGAGTGATTTTAAAATAGGTAACCGACAGACAAGTGGAGAAACTGATATTTAAATCCAGAGTTGTGGAGAGAAATAAGGGATGGAATAACAAATGTGGGAGCCATTAGCTCATAGATGATCCCGAAAACCAAGGGGATATGATCACCTAGGGAAAAGGGTGAGATAGAGAAGATTGGCACTGATTGAGCCCTAAGGAACTCCAAATTTAGAAAATCAGGAAGAGGAGAGGGAACAAGCAAACAAGACCAAGTAAGAACAGCCAGGGAGTTAAGACGACTATTAGATGAGGTGTTCTGGAAGCTAAATAAGAAAGCATTTCAGGAAGGAGGAAGTACCACGTCACATGCCGCTGAGAGGTTATGTGTGATGAGGACTGACAATGGACTGTTGGATTTGGTAAGATGAGATCATTACCGACTTTAACAAAATCCACTTAAGGGTTAGGAAGTGTCTGGAACAGGCAACAGAAGAATTTGAGGGGAAAGTGAAGGGAGCCAAGGTGGAGTTATAAAGGCGATAAGAGGAAGAGTATAGTAGGCAGAGTAGACATTAGTCTAAGGAAGGATTTTTTTTTTAAGGAAGGCAACGTTACAGCATGTTTATGTAGTGATAAGAGTGGGGCAATTGAGAGAGAAATCCATGATGCTGGTGAGAGGAGTATGTAGGAGCAAAGCTTTTGAGCAAATGGGGATGAATATAAAGTTGGCCTGCAACACCAACTAGGACAATCCACTCCAGCTGGAAGGAAAGTGGACAAGAAGGGCAGAGGTGAGGATAAGCTGATGTCATTTTATCAATATTGATGATATAATGACATCATTCCATTTTGATTGCTTCTATTTTTTCTGTGAATTAAAAACAAATTATCAGCTGAAGGTGAGGAAGGCGGAGGTATTAGAGCTTGAGAAAAGAGGAAACGTGGAACAGTCATGTCACGGAGTTGGAGAGTGAAACGACTGAAATGTTTTCCGATTGTCAGGCAATGCTGAAAGGCCACTTGAGACATGCGAATGGACGAGATAATTTAGATATCAGTCAATATAACTTGCTTTTCTGTAATGTAGGCACAGAGCATGCAGCTAATTATTAACATTAGGGTTTTGCCCGGTAAGTAAAATGGAGAGAGGAGTCAAAGTGAGAGGATATAGGCAAGGAGGGATTGCAGTGATGGACCATGAAATCTAAAGTGGGTAAAGAGAGATGTTAGGACATGAGGGGGTGAAGGACAGTACAAAGGGGGAGGGATCAGAGGACTGGAGATCCTGATGCACATTGGGTTGTTGAACTTGGGGTACCAGAGGGCATAGACTAGAAAGATAGACGATGATGGTCAAAGAGTGAGAGGCTTGAAATAGAAATCATGGAGGTGATGCAGTTATGGGTGATGACAAAGTCCAGGTTATGAGTCACCAGGAAAGGAAAGGGGAGGAAACTATAATTGAAAGTGAGAAAGTCAAGGAAGTGAGCAGCCAGGGATCATGTACGTGGATACTACAGTCACTAAAAGTGAAGACAGGACAAGGATGGGGAGGAAGTCAGTGAGTCAGGGGTTAAAATCTCCAATGCATGAGAGGGGATGAGCAGTGGATGAGTCAGGAGATGGCTGCAAGGAAAGAAGTACTGCAGGTGGTGGAGTACAGTATCATGGGCTTTAAATGAGCTGAGGTTTAAGAGAGAAGGAAGGAGCCTTGGTCTGGAAGTGCAGTGAGGAACAGCAAGTCCCACTACCTTTGGTCCAAGCTCTGTGGTAGGTGGCCTGTGGAGCAAGAACACCCATGTGGTGGCAGTGGTGTCCCGAAACAGCCAAGTCTCAGGTAGTAAAGAGGTGAAAGGAACCTTTGAAGAAGAGGTTGAGGGTTTTGCTGATGACAGACTATGTGTTCCATGGAGGCTGGGGTAAGGGAGGGGGTGTGGGTGCATCAGATTAGGGAAATGTTTGGAGCCATATTGGGGAGAAGAGCCAGGGTGGGGATTGTTAGTTGAAGACGCTCAGCATTTGTTAGATACTGAGGGCAGTAAGGAATGATGGGCTGGGTGCAGGGGGTCATCATCTTTCTCATTAGTGCCTCCTCCTTGGCATGGGATACTGAGATGGCTTGTAGTGGGAAGGCAGGAGGTATAGTGGGTACAGGGTAGATGTCAGGAGCACGTGGGGCTCGATGGGCTTCCCTCAAATCCTGCTGTGGGAAGGGCACTCTTGCCAAAAGCCCTCAGAATTCTAGAGTCTTCCAGAGACTGTCCTGGGAAAGCTCGTGATCTTGAGAGTGGGGTACTTGCCAGAACTATAGAATAAGTCAAGGGGAATTGCTTGACCAGCTTAGCAAGGATCAGCTCGGTGGAATTTGGAAGGAGATTGAAAGGAACGAAATCCAATGCATAGATGATCGTGTTGGCCAGGAGAAGACAGACTCTCATCATTCAAGCAGGGCAGCTGGAATCTGAGATGCACACGTCAGACCCACTGCCCACTGCTGTATAACAATTTTATAATTTCCCCTTTGCTATACTGAAAAAATGCTTGGGCATTCTAATCTACCTGTACACATAGGTGCAAGGAAAAAAATTAATGCCCTAACTACTACAAAAGAAAAAAAATCCATTTATAATAAAGTAATATGTATTTTAGTATGCAAATGTTCAGGCACACACAATTCGGAGACAGGACAAATGTGCCAGGGACTTATACTTTTATTTAGGATAAAGAGAATTTGATAAGGACAGATGCAGGCAGATACGGGGGTGCTTTGTTTTGTTTTGTTTTGGTTTGGTAGATTGGCAACTCAAATACTATGAGCTGTACTGCTCCTGATGACATCGTGTTCTGATACGGTAGTCAAAAGTAATGAACAAAACAAAAGAAAATCTCCCCTGATTTATATGATAGTTGGATTCCTAGAAAAATCCAGAACCCTTTTTTTTTTTTTAATTTAAAATTGCTTTTTATGTGGTAGGCAGAATAATCATCCTCAAAGATGCCCATGTCCTCATCCCTGAAACATGTGAAAATGTTACCTTATGCAGCAAAAGGGACTTTGCAGGTGTGATGAAGGGAAGGAGCGTTGGATGGGGAGATTATCCTGGATTATCCACGTGGTACCAGTGTAATCCAAGGGGTCTGCCGACTGTGAACATGGAGAAAGGGCCATGAGCCAAGGAGCGTGGGCAGCTTCCGAAGCTGGAAAAGGAGAGGAAAGGGATTCTCCTCTAGGGCCCCCAGAGAGGAATACAGCCCTGATGGTACCTTGGTTTTTAGCTCAGCTAAAACCAAGTTTGGACTTCTGAACTGGAAGATAATAAATTTAAGTTGTTTTAGGATGAAGTTGGTTTAAGTTTGTAGTCAATTGTGACAGCAGCAATATATACTTTATATAAAAATCAGAGCTAGGTTCTAGGCTCAGACAATTTGAAGCACATTTTTTCACCTGCATCAATATCTCGAAGGATATTCAAAAGTCATTTTGGGGAGAGGGGCATTATCTTTGCGAGCATTCCTGGCTCCCACAGCTCCCACGTCTAAATGCCAACAACTCCCCTTACTGACTGTGACAGCTAAAACACACCCCACAAATATACAACTTGCCCCCGCAAAGAAAGTCTTACCCCTTAAAAAAAACCCTTCCCTTAATGGATGCATCTAAAAGTGAGAAGCGTTGAGAGCATTCATATCTGAGGACTTATTTGAACTAGAAACCCAATTTCAAAAATACTTTCACCAGCCTTTACTTACTTGACTCTCAGTAGCCTCCAAGCAGGCACTGTTTCAGAGTAAAGATCAATAAACTATCGAGATTCTGGCCCATCAATAAAGACTCCTGGATTGATTCCTTAAGAGCCTGGGCTCAACCTCTCCTCTTTCTGTACCCCCTGAAATTGATAATAGAAGCCATCACAACCCATAGCCTTCTAGTTTCCCGGGGATACATCTTTCCCCAGCCATTATAAAAATTCACAAACAGGGGGAATGGATGCAATTAAAGTCGGAAAAAAACGAAATAATTCTCCCTTCCGTCTCCATTGCTATTGAATATGAAAAGAAAAAAAGTGTCGTCTTTTATATAACAGCTCTTCCTCCCTTAGCACCTGTTTATCATCTGAAAAGGTGGTGCATACTTAGCAACTGCTTTCCGAAGAGAAATAGAAAACAATACAGGATGTGCATATGGGTTACAGTGGCTGCAAAACCGCTGATGCCACTCAAGGGTCCAACAAGGGATTCTCCATGTGATATGGAGAGAAAGGACCACAGAATTCAGAGACAGTAATATGCAGACTGGGAGTTAAGCCAGGAAGGTCCTTCGGTTTGGGAGCAGAGCATGGGGTGTGGGTGAGGAGTGAAGGCATTGAGAAATGATCGTTTCCTTCCAGAGCTGTAGTGTTGTAATTAGACCTCGCCAGGGAGACTAGACACCAGCGCATTGTTTAGCACATCAAGCTGTCGGTCCTCCGGGAAGCCCGTGTGGCTCAGAAAAAAAAAAAAAAAAAAATGAATCAGGGGGAGACGACTCATGACAGAACTGTTCTTTGCATAAAGGATGGGAAGATCTAATTTCTGCCTTTCTCGCCACTTGAGAATGGAGCTTGATCATTACCAAGTCAGAGGATGTTCCTTCTGGATCGGGGAAAGTGTGATGAATATTCTTCCAGGTTAAAAGTGTAGATCATTATTGTATAATTAGACAAAACTTCACCTTGGGCTTTGCTCGCTGCTCACCCCAGGGGTGGGGTAAAGAGTTTAATTTTCATCTTTTTTTTTTTTTTAACCTGGTTCGTTAGGGAGAAGTCAGCTTCGAAATTCCTCCAGTCACTCCTATCTCTCCCTCATTTTCACACTCCTTCTTTAGTTTAACCAGATTTATTTGCCAAGTAGCTCAGAGCCCCAACTTCCTAGATGGAAAATGACCCCCCAGCTATTATTCATGATTTAATAAGTAACCCAAAGGAGGGCATTAATACAATTTGGAAAAATAAAGTGTGGGAGAGGTGCAGTGGAAAGAACTCCAAAATCTCTCATTTATCAACCAATATTTGATGATTAGAACTTCAAGGTTAATCTGGAAATCAGTTAATCTCTGATAAAACCTCTCCTAAGCTTGATGCTTTTAGTATGCAGGAAAGTAGACAAAATTATGGAAACCTGCAACAGCATTTGGATACTAAGGTAAACAGCTGAAATTATGCCAGTGCCTGGGGAGTGGGGTGCATTTTCAATGGATTGCAAAACACTTACCAAGGCCCACTCATCCCCTGTCCCCTCACCTGGAGTTGCACGTCATCTCAAGTAGAAAATGGGGAATTGACGCACCATCACTTTCTGCCGCTAACATGAGGGAGGAAGGAGGTGTTGCGTCTCCACAGGAGGTCATTATTTTTTTAAGTGACCCTAAGAGTGCATTCACCACATCCTCTTCCTCACTCAAGAGCCACTTGTCCCGGGAGCTTACAACTCCCAGGATCCAGCGGGGCAGGCAGGAGGCAGGGAAAGCACAAGTATTGGCACCAGAGAGGAACGCTCAGGCCCCTTGGGGAAGACATGGAAGGGCAGAGCAGAAAAGAGAGAGACCTGGAAAGAAGAGGGCTGAACGAGCTGTTGTTTCTCATATTCCTTATTCTTCCTCATAGCTAGAGAAATGGGCATATAAAGACCACAATCTCCATAGAAAGTGTCATGTATGCCAAATAATAGTAATTTTAAAAAAGGTATCTAATAATATTCCTTTCACTCTCTGGTAAATTTTTGAATTCCAAGTTTAAATTTAAAAGCACCTTCATATATCCCAGCAGGAAAAAAAGAAGAGACCTAAAAGGGAACAAAAATTCTCTGACCTCCTTCTTTGGCTAGATGGCAATTAATGTCAGATAACAATTGAGCAAAGTCTATAGAATATGAATTTTTCAGAGAAAATATTATGACCTAAGGATTATATACTTAGCTACATTGTTGTTTGTGTGGGAAAGATATTCTCAGACATGAAAGGACTTTGCAAATAGAATACTCACATCCTTTCCCTAGATTAAAAACAAATCAATTCAAAAAAAACAAAAACAAAAACAAATCAATTCAGAGACGTACTATAACCATTGAAGACATGAATTAAAATTGGAAACTCAAAGAAAGAGGAAGAACTGGTACAAAAGAAGGGTTCATGAGAATTGCAACCCATCAAATATGATTTTTACCCAGTTAGGATATCGTAACAAAATTGAAATCAAAAGTTAACGCTGAACAAGGTAAATCTTGCTAAGAGATTCATATTTTATTTAAAACAAAAATACCATAATAATTTTCAGCAAGTATAAGACTAAGATTAAGATGAGGTTGGAGAGGTGGGAGTAGATGTTTGCCATAAGAAATAAAGTTATTGTAAACTGGGTTATTATTGTTGATTTAATGATTAGATAAACATAGTAATATAGGTTCAAGTGTGTTTTACTTAACATTTGTTGGGTTTATTTTTAATACTCTAGAAAATAAATCAAATAAGAAAGTAATCTTCAATACTCAGAAATGGTCATTGCTACTGTATTTTCATTTCATCAGTAGAACTGGGTTGCCATATTTACAATTTTGTAATCTGCTTTTTAAAAAAATATATATTTAATTTATTTATTTCTCCCCACCCCCTTGTTGTTTGCACTTGCTGTGTCTGTTCATCTTCCTTGTTTCTTTTAGGAGGTACCAGGAACCAAACCCAGGACTTCTGATGTGGGAGGGAGGCACCCAATCCTTGAGCCACCTCCGTTCCCTGCTTTGTTGTGTCTCTCATGTTTTTCCTTCTTATGCCTCTTATTGTGTCATCACGTTGCATCAGCTTGCCATGTCTGCCCATCGTGTCAGCTCACTGTCTTGCTCGTCTTCTTTAGGAGGTACTGGGAACCTCCGCTCCGTGCTTTTGTTGTATCTCTCATTATATTTTTCCTTCTTGTGTCTCTTGTTGCATTATCTTGCTGTGTCAGCTTGCCATGCTTGCCCCTTGCTCCAGCTCGCTGACTTCTTTAGGAGGCACCGGGAATCAAACCAGGGACCTCCCATGTGGTAGGCGGGAGTCCAATGGCTTGAGCCACATCCGCTTCCCTGTAATCTGCTTTTTATAGTTAACTAAATAAATTCTTAACCACTATGGTTTTGAATTACTATTTAGCAAAGTATGTCATTTGTAGTAGATTTCTATAGCTGCTGTAACAAATTACTACAAATTTAATGACAAAACAAATTTATTATCTTACGATTCTGTTAGTAGACATCTGACACAGGTCTCACTGGGCTAAAAATCAAGGAGTTGCCAGGGCTGTGTTTCTTTCTGGCACTCTGGGATGGACTCCATTCCTTGCCTTTTCTAGCTTCTAGAGGCTGCCCACTTTCTTTAGTTTGTGTCCCTCTTACTCCATCTTCAAAAACGAGCAACTTTGCATCTCTCCAGCTGTTTCCCTGTTGTCACGTCTACCTCTGACCACAACCAGGAAAGGTTCTCCACTTCTAGACCATGTGATTAGATTGGGCCTACCAGACAACCCAGGATAATCTCCCCATCCCAAAGTCCTTAGCTTAAGCACATCTGCAAGATTCTTTTTGCAAGGGAAGGTAGTCTTAGCACAGGTTTCAGAGATTAGGCCTTGGACATCTTTGGGAGACCATTATTCTGCCTACTACACTATGATATGGCCAAATTCATTTAACCAATCCCCCTATGCTGAACATTTGTTTCAAGATTTTTAAATACTAAATAAGAAATATTCTTCTACATAAATATTTGCAAACTTTTTCCACAGGGCAATTTCTAAAATTGGAATTCCAAGGCAATGGTTGTTTTTTAAAATGTCAGATATCTTGAGATGTTGCTGAATTTACTTCCTGAAAGGTTCTAAATTCATCAAATACAGTGCGCTATGAGAATGCCTAATTCAGCACATTGGCAACTAGAGGCCATGTATCTATTTTTTTAAGATACTTGACAATTTGATAAGTGAAAAGCAATATCACATTATTGTACTAACTGATTTCCTTTGGATACTAATGAGCCTAAACATGCTTTCATATTTTTATTAGCCATTTGTATTTCCTGTGTTTTGAAATTGGTTTAGCTCCTTTTCCCATTTTCATATCAGGAGTTATTCACCTATTTCTTAAATTGGTTTGTAAGAGTTCTTTCTATATTAAGAATATCAACTCTTTTCATATAAAGGACAAATATATTTCAAGTTTATTTGCTTCTTAAAATTTTCTAAGATTTTTTTTTGACATTCAGAAGTTTGGCAATCAAGGATTTATATTTTTCCAGACTGATTTTAAGTTTAGAAAGTTCTTTTGCCCCAAGATTATGTATTTACCTGTGTTTCTTTCTCATTTTTGTATGGGGTGAGGTAATGAAATATTTTTTTTCCAAATAGTTTACCCTTTGTGTCAGAAGTATTTCTTGACAAATCTTTCCTTTTTCCATCAATTTCTAGTGTCACAGATATTTTATAAATTGTTTTATGTTCTAGCTTCTGGCTCTGGGCTCTTTATTACCATTATTTGATCTATCTTTCAATACTTGCATTGACAACCTACTGTTTTAATTGTTAAGCCTTTACTTAAATATCTTACAGGGCAGGAAGTCACCGTCCCACTACCACCCTATACATGCTGTGTGACTCTTTTTTCTAATTTGCTGGCGTCTTTTGGCAGTTTATTCTCCTAGGTAAAGTTTAGAATCACTACGTCAAGGTCCAAGAAAAACCTTACTGTACTTTTTTAATTGCATTAAAATATCAAATTATTAGGAATAATTGATTTCTTTACCATTTTCATTCTTCCATTTTTTTAAATTTTCCATTTTACCTCTGTCAAGCACTAAATGTATTTATCATACAAATATCCTGCATGTTTTAATTATATCATTCCTGTAGTTCATTTTTGGTTGCTATTGTGGAAAAATGTGGTTTTATTGTCATATATTCTTGCATATTATTATTTTGAGTATATTAAAAATCTATTAACAAAGAAGATATACAGATGGCAAACAAGCATATGAAAAAATGCTCAACATCATGGGTCATTAGGAAATTGCAAATTAAAACAATCATGAGATATCACTACACACCTATAAGAATGGCTAAAATCCAAAAAAACTGACAATACCAAATGCTGACTAGGATATGGAGAAACAGGAACTCTCATTTATGGCTAATGAGAATGCAAAATTGGTATGGACAGTTACCATACGATCCAGTAATCATGCTCCTAGGTATTCACTCAAATGAGTTGAAAACTTAAGTCTACACAAAAACCTGCCCATGAATGTTTATAGCGGCTTTATTCATAATTGCCCAAAGCTGGAAGCAGCCAAGATGTCCTTTAAAAGGTGAATGGATAAACAAATTATGGTACACCCATACAATGGAACATTATTCGGCAATAAAACGAAAGGAGTTATCAAGCCACAAAAAGGACATGGAGGAATCTTAAGTGCATATTGCCTAGTGAAAGAAGCCAGTGTGAAAAGGCTATATACTGTGTGATTTTAACTCTATGACATTCTGGAAAAGGCAAAATTATAGAGACAATGAAAAGATGATTGATTGCCAAAGTTCTAGAGGAGGAGGGGAGTGATGAATAGGTGGAGCCCAGGGGATTTTTAAGGTAATGAAACTATTCTGCATGATACTATAATGGTGGATTCATGACATTTTGCATTTGTCAAAACCCATAAATCCATACGCACACAAAGTGAACCCTAATGAAAACTAAAGACTTTAGTTAATAATAATGTATCCACATTGGCTCATGCACCACATTAATACAAGGTGCTAATAATAGGAGAAACTGGAGGGGGTGAGGTGGGGAGGGTATATAGGAACCCTGTGTACTGTCTGCTCAAATTTCTGTAAACCTAAATCTTCTCTAAAAAGCAAAATAGAAAGAAAAAAAAAGATTGAATTTGATATCTATTTTGTAACTAGCTACCTCCCTACCTCTCAGCTCAAACTACCACAAGCAAAGAGGCACTGAGCCTTCTCACATAACCCAAAAGCAGGATGGCAACTGGATCTCAGAATGAATGGAACTGTCTTTCCTGTCTCTTGGCTTTGCATCTCTCTGTATGCCTACTCCACGAAAACAGCCTTCTTCAGTTATCCTGGACCAAATAAAAGAGGATATAACCTCTGATAGCATCCAAGTTTTACATTTTGCAATTTCAGCCATGCACAGTCTCTAGCCCATTCACTTTCTGTGCTCTCATTCCCTCACTCCTGCTTTCTTTCTTCCAAAATGCTTTCAAAGTAGACTATTGACCAGGTAGATGCAGAGGAGTCAGTGGTAGCCCGCAGGTCATGGAGGGTATATGGGGGGTAGGGGAGGCGGTGCAGCTATTTGCTGCAACCAAGACCTGACCCCAAATGCCTGGCAACTTCACTTTTAAATTAGACAATCATGTTATTGTATTGAATTGCTTGAAGCATCTATAATAATATTAAACCATAGTTGTAGTAGTAGACAGCCTAACTATAATGGGAATGCTTTTGGTATTTCATTGTTCTACATGTTTGCTGATTTGTAATATTTTTTTTAATCATGTTAAGTAAGGATCTGCCCTAGTTTCTAAATTTTATAGAGAATGGATGTAGAATTTTATTGAATCCATTATTAGTCTCTATCCATATGGTCACATGTTTTTCCCCTATAACCTAATGATGTGATGTCTTATTGTTAATGAATGTCCTAATATAAGGTTATTTTTGTTTTGATAGAGCAATGGGTCTTTATGGTTTCATGTTTTGGTTTTTCTGGAGTCTCATTCCTCTCTATTCACAGTGAGAGAAAAAGTAGAAAATGTAGCCCTTTAGGGACTGTTCATCTGCATGACCTTTTAATTGAAGGTTAAGGACTTAAGGAATATTTGTGTTTTCCTTTAACAGACATTAATTGTTTGAATTGTCTTTTAAAAGTATGGAGTTTTTCTTCTTGTTAAAAAGTCATTCTGCAGAGTGTGAGCTTGGGAGAAGAGTTGCCAAATAATGGAGGGGACAGGAAGCATTTGCTGGCAAGTGGGCCCTGATAACATGAGGGCTCTTTTCTTAGCTCCACTACTGGTCACTTGCAGTATCAGAAGCAGAAGCAGAGGACTCAAGGACAGAGATCTGAAGTTAAAGGAGTTGCACGGTTCGCCTTGGCACCATGTTTATGAGAACTCGCTCAAAGTCAGAGAAGTCAAAGGCCCCTGCCAAACTGTACCTGGGGCCCAAGGTATTGAATCAGAGAGTGGAAGATGGGTTCATCCCTTACTAGCCACAAGGAGTTGGCAGTGAGCACATGGACTGATCTTCCTCTCACCTTTTCAGAAACTTTCACAAAGGGCTTTAGCCCAGAGTGGGAGTTGGGGGCAATTTATGCTAAGAGTTTTATGTTACTAGTTTTCCTTGTGGGAAATTTAATCAGAACCCTCATCTAGCTTCTAACAAGTCCCTTGGGAAAGTAGAAAGACTAACATCTGATACTCATGTAGTTCATGCAGTGAACTGGCTATACCACCCCTCCAACCCCACACAACTACAATAACTGGAGCCATAAAATCTCTGACCAGGACTGGGACTAGTTCAGTCCTGAACTAGTCATGGACTAGTTGTCATGGACCCAACTTCATGCTTTAGCGTTGCTCTATCCATGGCTTCCTATAATTAATTAGTTTCTTAGAGTGTTGATGGAGGTTGGGGTGAAGCACTAAGAGACCAAGTCAAGACTTGAGCTGGACCAATTGGGAGTAGGCATGGTGGACCAGAAGCCCAACAGACAGGGCCTTCTTGCAGCCCTAGGAGCCAGACTAACTCATCTACAGTCACAGACTTCCTCCTAGACTATGATGTGCTATTTTTCATTGTACCAATAAATTCATATTGCAAATGCTTTATTTAGCTTTTTGGAGGTGAGGGAAGACTGATGGCTTTTCTTTGGGGGACAATAACTTGAGGGTTTTGTCATCAATACTGTGCTCTATGAAATGAATTTGGAGGCTTTATCTCTTTTTCTTTGTGCTGGAATTATTTACATATCATAAGAATGATATGAATCTTAAAATTTTAAAAACTGACCTTTTAAACTGTCTGGGACCAAAGGTTTTCAACAGATAATTTTTTCAGTTTCTTCCAAGATAATTTTTAGAATGCCAGTTCATGCTTCGATTGGGCTTAGTAATTTGTTGTTGTTTTTTTTCCCAGAAAATTATCTATTTCATTTGCTGCCTTAAATTTTCATGATTGTTATATCTTTTTTTTTTATTACATAGTATCTTTAATCCTTACAAAATGGTCCATTTTGGTCATCTTTATTTTTTCTATTATTTTTATTTTGTACAATGTAAATATTGTCATGCATGCAATTCGTTTGTATTTATCTGATTTGTTTTTGTACATTCATTTGTTTAATTTTTAAGAGCATGGGTTTTTATTTCAAGACTAGGGCAGCAATATTTTACACCACTTCATGCAACATTCCAAAGAAATAGAAGAACAATCATTTTATACAAAATATAAACAGGTTAGCCTACATGGTGAAACGTAAATGATTCATTTTCAGTTTCATTGAATAGACTGGAAAAAGCCATGAAGAGTAATCATGTAGTAAAGAGATAAGAATCTTTATTTTTCTCTCTCCTTCAGCCTTTGTGCTACCTTACTAGTAAGTCTTCTACATTTTTATATTGAACAGACTATATATAAAATAGATTATAAAATGCTTCTAGTGAGAACAATATCAAATGTCATATTTTTAATGTACCTGAGCACCAACTTTCTGAGAAGGAGTCATTAGGAAGTTCAGAGTTCGTGTTTCTACCTCAATTTTTTCCCATTCATCTGCTAAATTTTGAATTAAAAAAATAAACCTGGCAGAGCGGGTGTAGCTCAGTGGTTGAGCACCTGCTTTGCATATACAAGGTCCCGGGTTCAATCCCCAGTACCTCCTAAAAAATAAAAATAAAATAAACCTGGCAATATTTGCCTTTACCTTACCAAACAACCAATGTGGAATTGCATTTAATAGAATATATATATATATAATTGGGCTTATCTAAATGCCTTCATTTTAGAGTCTATATATTTTAACTTCTCTAAGCTCATTCATGTTTTCATTCTAGGCAAATATTCACAGGCCCTAAGGAACTTGAGCCCAAGAGGAAAGGACAAAAAAAAAATAGCCTAACAGATCAGTAATCAATAGCAGAGACAATAGACAAATCCTGAATTCTCAGTAGTGTAACAAAACAGTTTATTTCTTGCTCTCCCAAAGTCTGATGTAAGTCAGTGGGGCCTCTCCGCCATCTGATGACTCAAGGATCAAATCTTTCTCCATCTTGCAACTCTGTCATTTAAACACATGACTTCCAAATTTTCCATGACAGGGTAAGAGGGAAACAGAGGTGGTATACCATCTCTTGACTGCCTTAGCTTGGAAGTGACACGTGTCTCTTCCACTCACATTTTGCTGTCTAGACTTAGTCAAACGGGCTTGCAAAGGGGCTGGGAAGCTTAATCTCTCAAGGGACCAGGACAGAGAAAATAACTAGATTAGAGAAAGCACCAGTGATCTCTTCCCAAAGTGATAAACACAGTGCTTAATACTCAGTATTAATACTCAGCCTGTAAATGGAATCCTAGTATGGGATTTTAGCAATCTTGAAACATCTACAAAATTTCTCTGAATCATCTATCTTTAAATGAAATGGTAAGATGTAATTAATGCACACAAACATTCTAAGTAAAAGAAGTCTGCATCATAAGTGCCACCCAGACATAAATAGTGTGTAAAAAATGCTAAAATATAATCTTATTGACCTTCAATTATGGGGAACTGTATCACCAACCAAGGAAGTCATGAAATATAATTATGTCTGAGATAAAACAGAGCCCGAATAAACTTATTCCCTTTGATATATTTTTCACTTCTAGCTGAAGTTCTCCATTTCTGTCAGCATGGTTTATTGTTCTAGTCCCAACATTTTCTTTCCTAAAATAAAACAACTATTTGAGTATTGTAGACTTTGATATGAAGGTACTGGCTCTCTTCTGTAATTATCTGAAGGGCTTAGAATTGCTGGCCATTGACTTGAATTAGTTAGGGTATCTACATCGTGTGCCTCTACCACATCTTTTTGAGACTGTCATTTTTCTTAAAGTAATATTTGGGTGAGGTTATAAAAACATGCAATACTTTAGGATGCCTTTGACCTTCACAAATCTAATTATCTAACTTTTTGATTGAACGACTGTCTTTGAATTTGTAGGTGCCACAAAGGAATAACATTTTATTATAAAAAGCACTTTCAAAACATTTTTTGGCTCATGTTCTACAAATATATTTCCAATATACTCCTAAGTGTCCCAAATGATATTAACAGGAAGGTTTCCAACATTTCCTTTTTTGTTTGTTTGTTTTTTGAGAGTCTGTACTTGTTATAGTCTTGCTATAATTCATCCATTATTCAGTCTGGATTAGTGATTGCCTGATTCATCCATCTGCTCTTGACCCAACATGGTTTACATTTTCCTGTATAGCTGATGATATGCCTCAGTTTCATAAGCCGAAGTTTTACAGATTGCCTATCTTTTTATTTGTAACTTTTCCTAAGTAATGAGTTTTTAGGTGTTATGTGTAGTTTTTTTTTATAGGTAGCTGATCTTTTAGAGTCATTTTCTTTTAGTAAAAGAGTTTTATCCATCAACATTTCTTGTTACAATGTCATAATGGATATACCTGCTCTGCTTCTGCTTCTATTTTAGGTGGCTTTTAAGAAATTTTCTTGTTACTTTTTTTTTTAATATGGCCTTTACTACATGGTCAATATTTTCTTTGATTTTCATGTCCTCTAGTGCTTTGAAAGTCATGTGTCCTGTTGTTATTTTTCTAAGTGGTTAGTTTTTTTTTAAAAAAAAGCTCACTTGAAACTATTCTTTTCTTATCATCAATGCCAAGAATAAAATTTTATGTATATGAAAGGGTACCATTTTAGCATGCATTTTTAATTCCCTTTTCCTTTCTCCCACTCTCACAGTTTTCTCACGAAATATAGAATGTTTATTATACTTATATTATTAAATTTTATGCTGTATATTTTCTTCTTTGAGAGCTGTTTTTGATGTTCATATTAAGCTTTATATCAATTTTACAATAACTATTTAGTCTTAATTTTCTGCTTAAATGGTTTCAGTGTTTATTTTGCTATAATTCTTTTAGCCTACAACTTTCTTTTTCTAGTACTATTTTGAGCTGTTTCTCTTCAATTGAATGATGCCTTTGAGTGTTCTCCCCACCCCAAGGACGGTATTGCTGGTGTACTTTCTAAGCCGTTATGTCCCTGAGACATTCTTTTTGTTGCTTTAACACATGAATAATAACTTAGGTAGAAAATTATCAAACTATATAATTTCTCCTCCTAAAGTTTATAAATGTGGCCCCATTATTTCTGGACATTTTACTTGGAGAGAATTGTGAGTCCAGCCTGATTTTTTTTCCCTTTATAAGTAAAATGTATATCCTCTTGGAATTCTTCCTTTACTCTTGAGATTTAAAAAAAAAATTACATAATATAATATCTCTATGTGTGCATCCCCTCCCCCACATATACCAACAATGATTTTGCTTAGTATAAGCAGACCCAGATATTTATCCATCAGGATTTTTTTTCTTTTCTTATGTCTTAAATCATTACTTCTGTTCAAATTGTTTAGTTCTCCTGTACAGGAATCCCAATTTCCTCATTACTTTTATCATGTTGTCCTTTTCCTTTTCATTGTGGAACTACTTCTAAAGCTGGCTCATTCATTGCTAATTTGCTTTTTTTGCACTGCCATTTCTGCACTGTACTTATTTTAATGCTGGATTTCATTCTGTGACTGCATTTTTAATTCCTTCAAGATTGTTTTTCATCACTTTTTTATTCCTTACTTTTTTCTCAGCAAATTCTTTTTTATTTCTGAAACCCGTAGTAATTCTTTTTTTTTCAAAACCATGTTCTTCCTCTGCCTTTTGAGCATTATTTTTATAATGCAGACATAATTTACTGGTACCAAGTTCGTTTTTTTTCTATTTACTCATCTTTTAATGTGAAGAGGTCTGTTCAGTCTAGGTTTTACTGTAAATGGCATGCATGGTTTATTTTTGTTTTTTTTAAGTTAGTTCCCCTCAATGCCTACCTAATTACTGATAGAATTCTCTCATCGCAGATCTTAAGATCTGCTGCATTTCATATGCAGACTTTGTAGCCCATTTTCTATTTGAAAGTTATTTAGTGTGAATTTATTGCCAGGAAGAGACATCTATTCTGTTTGTCTTTTCATAAAGAGTTGTGTTGATTCCTGAATAGTCAAACATTCTCTCTAGTTCTTTACTTGCCCGACCCAATGAATAGTAGTTTGTTTGGCACATAATAAATGTTCAATAAATGGCTCCTCCAGCATTCAGTAGACCTCCCAGAATGTATCACAACTCTGTCAGCCTCAGCTCCTTCCAGCTGCCAATCTGACCCTCCTATATATGAGCTCTCCCCAGCCACACAGCATTCTGGGTAATTGTTAGCCCAGAGCTCATGCAAGAAAACAGTATTTCATGTCAGGGAAGATGTGGTGGTATGATTCTGCTTATTCTAGAAGGCAGATCCAGACTGGTTCCCCTTTCTCTGGTGGTAAAGATCCCGTGTTTCTAATGAAAAGATCTATAGCGGAGGTAGCTTGATCAAATGTTCTACCACCCTTTTCCTCTCTCCCACCTATAAGCTTTCTCAGAACATTGGCTAGTGGATATTCTTTCTGCTTCTTAGCACATCACTGAGGAATACTCAGAGTTTCCAGTTTTATATAAGTTAGTTTCTTTTTGTCTTTTCTTGATGATTTCACAGTAAGATGGGAAGGGAAATATCAGTATTTATTAGGTTTTAATATAAAAAGATAATACAACAATTAACAATGATATAGGCTTAACTGGCTTTGGTACATACCAGTCACCCTTTTATAACATGTCTTCCCCATTTGAATTCTTTACCTGGATTCATTTCTCAGTTGGTTTGAGTACTTAATACTTTAAATAATATAACTGGGGAAAGTATTTGGGGGGAATATGCTTTCCAAACACTTACAGATCTGCAATTAGTAATAGCCAAGCTTGTCTAGAAACCAGGTTTCCTATTCCTTGACCTTTCATATCAAATTATGACCTTTCATATCAAATTAGCTACTTTACTTACTCCCCACCCCCAAATAAAACCAATAAAAAGTTGTTTTAGCAGCTAGTGGTTGATAGAAGAATTAAATGAGATAATTAATCAAAGCACTTAGTGTAACAACCTTGCAAGGTTGGTGCAATCACCACCTCTGTTTTACAGAGAGGGAAGCACATGCTCAGAGAATTGGGCTAACTTGCTGGTGGCTGCTCAGAGCCAGGCAGGGCCAAGCGACCCTCTGATTTCAGAGCAGAGGCTCATCTCTAACCAAACTGCCACCTGGTGAGCATCTCACCTGGCACAGATTCATCTCCTTTCAACTCTGCTATCCTAAGCATGTTAATTTGAAGAATCCTCAGCTTTCAGAGCCCAGCTGCCAAATTAGATTATATTGCAAACATTCAGCTGTCTCTCTGGGCTACACCACCTACTCAGCAGGCATTTCAACAAAAATTAATTGATGAAAATATATAGCCATCACCCAAAGCGGATATAAAAAAAAAAAAAAAACACAAAGTTTAACCCTGCTGTTAAAAATGAACAGATTCTAAGGTTAGAATCTGGAGCCTGGGATAGAGTCCCCCTCATAGGACCATTTCCGTTTTTGCTATTTATCTAATTAAGTACTTATTTTATCTGTAGAATAGTTGTCCTGCTGGAATACACAGTAGGCATGTTCTGTCCAGGAAAAAGGCAGAGAGCTTCCAGAGAGCCTTGGAAATCTGCCTAATTGAAATTATGCTGGTTAGGTACTTACCTGGCACAATGCCTTTTCTGTAAATGCCCAGGCTTTCACTCATCTGAAGAGCTCAGAGACCTTTACCTTTACCTGAAGTGAGTTGGATCCAAAGGTAGTGAGGAGTGTTGGAGATCAACCTGGGTCATAGTCTCATATTCTCTGCCCTCAACTAATACTATGATCTTAGATAAATTCTCAACAAAGCCAGTCCTCCATTTTCTCATATGTAAAATAAGGTTTAAAACGACCTCCATGAGTTAATAATGGGAATTACACAAATCCACGCATGCACATACAAGTGCTTTAGGAAACAAGTTCTGAACTAAAGCTCATTTCCATAGGAACTTGGACTCAGAATGCTCTTACCTTCTTGTCTCTAAGCAGAAATGTTGTCAACTGCTTTGCCATTGTGTATTCTCCCTCAGTAATCCAGAAGATTTTCTTTCAGGTGTCTTCCCACAGCTTCGTGATAATGGCCAATAATGGGAACTTAAAGAACAGAATATAATATTTAAATTACTTAAGACCCATCTCTTCCTGAATAAATATATACTTTGTTTTTTTCATTTTTCCACCTAGGTGTGATGACAGTGTCTCCCTGTGCCTGGCCTCAGCCCTGGGGCAGGGTAGTCCTGTCCCCAGGCTGTTTCAGGGGTGCCT
>JAQZBX010000253.1:106431-124829 GCA_029593785.1 Cabassous unicinctus
TGAGTATAAGAGAGAGATGTGTGATGCCTACCCAAGTCACAGGGAGCACTTACTTCCAGGGATGGATGGGGAGGGCTACAGTAGGCAGGTGGCAGAAGCAGAAATGGAAAGAAAGGGCATTTCTTCAGATTTGGTGGAGTAGGGTCTACGCTTCCTCCAAGTCGGGTTACCAGTTTGCTCCACTATCAGTATGGACTTTCCTCTTTCACTCTTTTCCTTATGACTCGCCCACTCCCTGCCCCACCACCACCACCAATCTGAATAAAAGCTCAAGAAACATTCCACTCCAGCTTCTGTCTCCTACTGTTATCGGAGACGGTGTCCAGCTGTCTAGGTTCTTGGCTTTGTCGTGAGAAAGAATTCCAGGACGAGCCACAAATTAATTTAAAAAGCAGAGGATTTATTGGGGGGTAGAGCAAGAGAACAGAAGCACATCCCTGAGACATAGGGATTCTAGAGGGAAATACAAAGTTCTGCCCTGGGGGTCCCCTGTTTTATGGGGTTCAGGACTCCAGGGCCTGCACTGATAAGCAAAGTCTTAGGGACGTGGGTGCCTAGGGTTGTGAGGGCTGCTGTCCGGTTGTGAATGGCTTGTGGCTGCTGTCCATGACCTCTGCAGGGCGTGTTGGCTGGCAGTGATTAGCCTCTGGTCACTGTCCACGAGGCCTGATGCCCCTGTTCATGAGGCGTGGGGTAACCTGAAAACTAGGTGGGTGGGTGGTGGTGGAGCTCCTCTTGCCTCTTCCCTCTTTTCTGGCTGCCTTCTGATAACACAGCTTTTGAGTGTGTGTGCTGCAAGCTGCAGGGTGTGTGCTTGGGAGCTCCCTTCCTAACTTGCCTGTGTGACTCAGGAGGCCAATGTAAGCCAGCAGGTCATTGCCTCAGTTTCTCTTACCAGACTCATTAGGTTTTCTGCCCCCTTCTTCCTTAGGTCCCTATTCTCTCCTGCCTCACTACCACTGTTGATCTAGGGCAGTGGCTTGAAGGCCTTGGAGCAATGAGTCCTGTGGAAAGACAGGTGACACAACCAGACCCAACTCTTGCCCCTCACGGGAAGAGGCCAGTGTCAGCTTTGCAGTGTGGATGCAGGCTTTCTCATTTTCTTACTCATCTTAACCAAAATGCAATGTATCCTCACATGGCACTACCTCTTTACCTCCTTTAGAAGAAAACAAAACTTGAACGAGCATACCAAAATACAGGGCAGAAATACAGGTTGGCAAACTTTCTGTCAAAGGGCAGTGTATTCCTTTCCCACAGTTCTGGAGGTCTGAAGTCCAAAATCAAGATTTAATCAGAGCCAGGCTCCCTCCAAACTGTCTAGGGAGAGAATCCTTCCTTGCTCCTTCCAGTTTATGGTGGTTCCAGGAATCTCTTGGCTTATGGCTGCCTAACTCCAGTTTTTGCCTGTCTTCATGTGGCCTTCTCCTCTATGTGCCAGAAATTTCCCTCTGTTCTCTTATAATGACCCTTGATGTTGGCTTTAGGGTCCTACATAATCCAGGATGATGTCCTCTCAAGATCCTTAACTTAATACATCTGCAAAGACTTTTCCAAATGAGGTCAGGTACAGGGTCCAGGTGAATATCTTCATCTGGACATATCTTTTGAGGGGTCCCCAGTCAACCCATTACAACCAGATAGTAAACATTTTCGGCTTTGTGGGCTATCTGGTTTCTGTCACAACTCCTCAACTCCGCCTTTAGCACAAAAGCAGCCATAGACGATATATAAGCAAATGAGCATGGCTGTATGCTTTTGTGGACACTGAAATTTGTATTTCATATGATTTTCACACATATGAAATATTATTTTCCCCCCAACTATTTAAAAACATAAAAACTGTTCTTCAAAAAAATAAAGGTGAAAAAGCTGTTCTTAGCCCCCAGGCTGAATGGAAAACAGGTTGCAGGCCAGAGTTGGCCCACAGACCATAATTGACCTATCCTGGATTCGAATAATACAATATATTTTAAGTCATCTTGATTTCTTTTTGAAGGTCAACAATAATCTTCTAAGAAATCCAACTGTCTTTTCTCTGTCTTCATTATTCTAAATGTTCCTGGGTCTTTTGACACAAGTTGTAACCACTTTCCTTTTTGAAACTCCAGCCATATGGATACGATAAAATATAAATGTGGCATCATAAGAAATACAATAAGGAAGAGTAATATGGTGACTTCCCAAGGCAGGGAGGTGATTGTCTTCTGTTTGTTTACATGTATCCGAGCTATGAGACTCTAACAACAGTATGTGGTGACATCCATGGAAAGAATGGAAACTTCCACAGATGAGCTGGACCAAAAATAGGGCAGTTATCAGGAGCTAATGGGCGCTAGAGGGATAGAGAGAAACAAGAGAGAAATAGGAAAGAAATGTCAGCAAAGAGATGGAGAGACGAGAGAGAGAAGAGAAAGTCGGGAAGGTGAAATGAGGCTGCTGGTGGCCAGAGAGGAAACAGAGAGCCTTGTTAGGACATACCAGGAGAGAAGACCCTTAGACATATCTCAGAGCTTAGAGAATTAAGACACCCCAGGAATGGAGAGCACATCCCTGAGGACAGGATGGGCAAAGGAGCTGGGGCTTGGGGAGAGCTCCAGAAAGGTTTTTACGGAGGCCAAGGTAACAACCTTCCAAAATGAACGAAGTTGTAATTACCAGCCCTTTCCTTTGGTATAGAGAGGCAGGGTCAGAGATACGCGTGCTCGGTGTGAATCTGGGGAAGCAAAAGAGTGGCAAAGGCACAGACCTGGCAGGGAGCAGAAGGGGGAGCTTCCGAACGCTTGCTACCATGCCTGGGTTGGGGAGTGGGCCGGACGCGGCCTCCGAAACCTGCAGCAGACGGATGGCCAAAAGGAGGGGGTGCCAGGCTGTGACCGGGGAGTGGCAGGACCTGAGCAGCACTTTGGAGCGGTCTTGATGGGGTTCCTCTGACAGCAGCAGGGACACAGCAGGGATGGATGGGGAGATCTGGGACAAGAAGATCAGGGAGGACACAGGACCACCAGGAGCCTCTGGCCATGGTCCTGGCAAGATCCGAGGGGGCCCAGCCAACAGTGGTAATAGAAAGGAGGGGCTGGACGGGGCAGACTTTCCAGGGAGAGAGTCACGCAGCTCAGCGGCTGACGGGCTGGCATTTCTCACTCAGACGTGCTGGGCTTGGTCCTGAATCCCCAGGGTTTTTTGCTTGGCTGATTATCTCCCCAGGCCAGACTTCCAATTATAAATCTCCCAGAGCGAGCGACATCAGCCCTGCGTGCCTCCTTCGTGACATGCTCAGCCGAGAAGGTCTAATGACTCCCCCGTGGGTCCCTCGGGGGTGTTGTTGTTTGGGGTTTTCAGGACCCAGTGACATGAGCCTGCTGGCCAGGGTCCTGGGGGAAGCAGGGAGCCCAGGAGGGAGGCAGCAATAGGCCCAGACTTCCTGGGGGCAAGCTACACTGTGGGCACTGGGTGGGGGGCACCCCACAGAGCTCATGTTCTGCACAGCACAACCCCCACCTCCGCCCTTCAATTCATTAGTAAACCAGCAGCTCAGCCTTTACTGAATTCCTACGGTGAGGCCAGTTCCCAGGCATCACGTCCTTTACAAGCACAGGCCACCACCATCATCTCCTCGGCAAACACCCGGAATAAAGCTGAACGGTGCGTCCACAGTCAGAGACTCCCGTAAAAAATGGAATGAATCTGAGTAGCATATTTGCTCAAGGACTCTGGTGACCTGGAATTAGTGTGAATAGGAAGAGAGGAAGTGTGAGGAGTCAAATTCTTGCACCACGGAGTTAACACAGGCTCCTCCTTTTGCTTCTGGGCTGGGAATAACTGGATCTCCTTGCCCCGAAGACTTAGAGCATTGGGGGTCAGGTGGAAGGAAACCGGGAGTTTGCTGGGTGAATTTCAGCATCTCACTGTTGCACCTCCCCCAGTGGTGCACAACTGCAAGAATATTCTAAGAATTAAGGGATTTCTTGAAAAAAAGAATTCTAATTATAAAAAGGAATTCTAGCGCCTTAGATCTGGAAGAGACCTCGGCACAGCCGGCCAATGCCAAATAAATGAGGTCAGTGGCCCTCTGAGAGGTGTCTGGCTTGTCCTGGGTCTTTTTCCCCACCAGGGATCAGCAGTATCTTCAGCACAGCTACCATTCATAGCATCCCATGCCATACTATCTTGTTAGATTCAATCGAGGTGATTGCAACCATGGTGCCACTCCCTGCCTGTCCGCCTACTGAGCTGTTTGTTTTTTTTTAGGAGGTACCAGGATTGAACTCAGGACCCCGTACATGGGAAGCAGGCACTCAACCACTTAAGCTACATCCATTCCCTTCCTACTGAGCTTTTGCCTAAAGCATCTTTTATAAGGTATATTAGCTCCATCTTTTCCGGGGATTAATAGTCTTTGGTCCACCTACCAAAGATGGCAGAGCGAGGTGTGTGGCCCTTTCTCCCAGGGAGCACCTGTCACTTTCTTCTTAGAAATAAATGACCCAAATGGGAATACAGTTGGAGTGGCTGGGAGAGCTGAGATGTACAGGCATGTTTAGTGGCATTCATCATTTATTAAGCATTAGTTGAACACCTACTATGTACAAACTGCTACGCTTACTGTTTGCAGGGTTAGAAAGAGTCAGACCTCTGACATGTCAACTCTCAGCCTTTTGGCTGAACTGGCAAACCGGGTGTCCCTTTTCAGGGTCCCCACAGCCCATTGATGCTTAATGAATATGCTTTGTAAGGATGGATGGAGGAACAAATAAGTATGGGATCCAGCTCCACTATGTCATGACCACTGGAGAGTTGTCACTGAAATGTCCCCTCTAGAGAGTCTAGAGAAGTGTCTGCCCCTATGGCCATTTGAGATCCCAACAATAGGGGCAAAGGACAATTGAAATGTCTGCTGGTTTGGGCTATGTGCCAAGCATCTTGGGGTTATGGTGGGGGGGCATATTCAGCTAAGTTCTGGGAAGGAACTTGGTGTTGATTTAAGTGCTGGCATCTACTTAGATAAACAGGAAAGCATTCTGCCACCTCACTTGATGGGAGCTGGAGTTCTGCTGGCCATTTGAGGGTTGAAACAATGCACTGCATTGCAACACATTTCGGATCAGTTGGCTTTCGCCAGCAGCTTGGTTTGCGTCAGTGCCAGAGCACACAGAAGATTGTGTTTCTCTGTTGACAAGGCTGCAGGGTCTGCCTTGGGATGAAGCATGGGGACGACAGAGAAGATGATGGGGAAATTTTTCAGGGCCAATATCTTATTGCCGCCGCCGTTAGTACGTTTCATGCTAAAGTATTGCCTGGAAGATCACCAGAATTAAAATAGCACCATCTGTTTTTATCGTGGTTTATAGTTTATAAAACATTCGCAGTCATTACCACATTTTCTTCCTGCAACCGCAACTCTACTTTTTAGATGAGGAAATTGAGACTCATTAGGGTTTCGTGATTTCACACAGTAACTGGGAGATTCCATGTGTCCTGGCTCTCCCATGGTTAACATCAAAAGAAATTCAATAATTTTCACCTCAATTTTGATGCCGCCAGAATTTCCAATGAAATGATTCTTGCCATTGTGATTGGTAATTTCCTAGAAGCCAACTATAATGGACCCTTCTTTTTTGTTTTTTTTCTGGCCCTTGTGTAACAAATGAACGTGTGGACCTCTCCCTATTTCCTGAGACTGTCTTCCTTTGGTCTTTCGGAGGCTGCTCCCTCTGGGTTTTCCTTCTCCATCTCAGACCACCCTGTCCCTCAGTCCCTGCCCACCTTGTGAATGTCGGTATTCTCCAGGATCTGACCTCTGGCTCCTTTCTCTTTGCACTCCCCATCCTCTCTTATGGAATCTCTGTGTTCATGGCTTCAACTGTTAACACTATGGTGCCGACTCCCAAATCCCTGTTTCCAACTCAGATCTCTCCTCTGAATCCAAAATATGCATTCTATCTGCTTTCTGCATCTCTCTCCTGGATGTTCCACAGACCCCAAACTGAATTTACTAGATTGTTCTAATAGTCCAGTATTGGGTCTGCTCATTCACCACTTACTCATGTTTCCATCATTTCTTTCAGGTAGGGAATGTTTGGTCATTTTCTTCATATAGATCCTACGTATTTCAGTATGTATTTATTTCTAGGTAGTTTATTCTCTCAAGACCATGGTGATAGGACCTTATTTCCATTATATTTTATAAGTGACTATGCTGGTATACAGGAAAGTTATTTGTTTTTACATATTTGTGTTTGTTTGTTTTTTTCATTTTAAAAGAAATTTTATTGAACTATATCATTCATACATGAACAAACATAAACGATAAGTGTATAGTAGAAGTTGTGAACTTACAAAGCAAACATGCATATCGTCATCCAGGGCTCCCATACATCACCCCACCACCAACACCTTGCATTGTTGTGAAACATTCATTACAAACCATGAAAGAGCATTGTCAAGATATTACTACTAACTATACACATTTTTTAAAATATTTTAAAAGATGCTTAGATTACATATATGTTACACAAAAATTACAGGGATTCCCATGTTCCCCACCTCCCACACCTCCCACAACCTCCCACATAAACATCTTTCATTAGTGTAGCACATCACCTGCAATGGATATACACATCCTGGGGCTTTGCCACTAAGCATGGACCATAGTTCACATTGTAGACCACACTCTCTCCCACACAGTTCTGCATGTTATATGCTGATGTGAAATGGCCTATATCTATCATTGCAATGTCACTCAGGATAATTCCCAAGTCCCGAAAAAAGCCCCTGTATTACAGCTGCTTTTCCTTCTCCCTGCCCCGAAAGTGTCCAGTGGCCACTGGCTCCACATCAATGTTGTAATTTCTTCCATTGCTTGAATCACAATATGTCTACAACACAATACCAGCAAGTCCACTCTAGTCCATAGCTCTTCCCCCAATCCTGAGGAGTCTAGGATGGTGATGTCCAATTTGGTGTTCTATGAGATCCTACTGAGGTGTGCATAAGCGTTATCTCTGGGATGACCTCCCGACTCTCTTTGAAGTCTCTTAGCCATATGAACTCATTTGTCTTTACCTTTTCCCCTTTTATTCAAGGTCTTTTTCCAGTCATATTGCCAGTTGGCACTTGGTAGTAATCCCTTGTTGCCAGGGAGGCTCATCCCTGGAAGTCATGTCCCACGCTGGGGGGAAGGCAATGCATTCATATGCTGAGTTTGGCTTAGAGAGAGGCCACATTTGAGCAACAAGGAGGCTTTCAGGTGGCAACCAACCCTTGGGCACCCCATAACAATAGGCTAAGTTTCAATTACAAGAGCAAAGACTTGTAAGGCTAGTCATCAATAACAAGAATCCATCAGTGGACCACCCTCCTTTGCCAGACACTGCCCCTGCACTTGGGGGACTGTTGTTGCTCCCTTGAAGAATGTGGCAGAGCTCTCCAGGCTGGGAATTCAGTATTCTCTCATTTATTGAGTGATTCTCCAATGTTTTTAAACCAACCACCTTTCCAAAATCTCTAATTAGTTGTTGTTGTTTTTTCCAGTTGATTCTCTTTGGTTTTGTAGATAGGTTGTTATCAGCAAATAATGGTGGTTTTCTGCTGCTTTACGCTATTTATGCTTCTTATTCCTTTTTCTTGTCTTGCTTGCATTGATTAGCATGCCTAGAACAATATTACAACTGGTAATAAGGGTCGTTGGTATGGATCCTGAATTTAATAAGAATAATATTTTTCATGAGTAAGTCTAAAATGCTTTCACCCTTAAATAAAATATAGAGTAGTCTATTTTATTAATGGCATATCATTCTATTTCTATCTTACATTAGTAATTTGATATTAGATTTTTATTGAATGTCTTTTCATCATCCAAAGAGATGATTATAAATTTTCTCTCCTTTGATCTAGTCATATGATAAATGATATTATTAGAGATTTCTAATGTTGAGTCATCTTTTTAGTGTCTTCTTTCTAGAAAGGGCTCACTTCATTTAAAAAATTTAAATGTCATTCACCTCCGGGAACTGCATTCTAACTTTATTAAGTATTGCTTCTCCTTCTAGAATGCCTATTATACTATATTCTCTCCTAAACCTACCTCCTCATATTTCTTATATTTTTATTATATTTATCTCTGTCTTCTGCTTCTGGGTTTTTTGGAGAATTTCTCAAACTGGACATTTGAATCATTGGTATGATTTTCTACATTGTTCAAAGTGTTATTCACTGCTACCACTGCAAATAAAAATTTTAATTTTGCATCTATACATTTATAATATAAGTTTACATTTAAATTCTTAAAATATTTAAGAGCAATACTTCCTGATGTCAGATTGTGTGTTGCATTTAGATGGGATGGGTTTTAGAATCTCAAGTCTCAGAGAGGATATGAATAAGTTTCGTTTTGTTTCTGGTTATATCTTACTTTTTGGAGTAAGCTTCTTTGAGAGGACAACATTTGCTCTGATTCTCCAGATGAGTTTCCTTCTTTTAAATTGCTGAACCATTTTATATGCCTGGTGATTCTTCTGTGGTTTCCCATCTTTACTAGGGAAGTTCTCTTTGGTCAGTGTTGTAAGTTAAGATGGTTTCTGTCAGAGATAGTGGGGATGTTTCTTCAAATCTCAACTCCAAGGAAAAGGAAAAGAAGAGAGGAGAGGAGAGGAGAGGAGAGAAAAGGAGAAGCTACAGCTTGAGTTTGGAGGAGAACATTTGGCAGTGAGGAGTGGGAAGGGATATGACCAGGGGCATTTATGGCCCAAAAAGAACCTCGTAGTTGTGCTGAAGAATTCCTTCCAGTCCATGGTGATATCCATGGGTATCTCAGAACTCCTCAGGCTGGGCCCAACTTTACTTATCACACTGTTCAAGCCTGGGAGGGCTCCATCTATCATCTCCCACTGTACTTCCTCAGCACTTTTTGTCCCAGTATTGACCCCATGGTGTCCTAAATCTGCTGCTTAAAGTCAGGAACATTTGTGCCAAGTGGACTGTGGAAAATAGGAAAGTAATGACAACTGAAGGCAGGATGCTCCACTTCTTTGTTGTTTTTTTTAAAGGAAGTACTGAGGATTGGCCCCAGGACCTCGTACATAGGAAACAGGCACTCAACTACTGAGCTACATCTGCTCCCCAGAATGCTCTACTTTTAAACAGATGGGGTCACTCTTCTTGTTGTCATAGATACCAGTGTCAGAATATCCCCACTACAATACCCTGCCCTTGGCCTCCTTTGTTTCAAGACTCTACGAGCCTGGATGTTAGGGGGATTGCCCTAGGTACCCCATCTACCCACTTCCTGGTCAACTTCTCCTTCGTATGCACAGAATTGAGGGCAGAGGGCCCACCGTCACCCTATTTTTAGAACATATTAGGCTGGGTATGTGCTCAGAGTCTAGAGTCAGAAGTCTTGGGTTCACATTCCAGCTCTACCACTGTGGGACTGTTGGACTTAGTTACCATTGTCAGACATAACAGGGATAATAATAGTTCATGTGATGTGGATAATGACAGAACCTATCTCATGGAGTACCGTGAGAACCAAGTGAATTAATCGAGCTAAGCATTCCAGATAATGGCTGACAAGTTGTGATGCTCAATAAATGTCAACTCATGCAAAAAAAGTGTCAACATTTCTGGTTTGAGGAAAGCACCCTTCCCTCTTTTATAGCATATGTCTAGATTTTACTCTGTCTTTCTATCTATTTGGAAAAGAAGGAGTTAAATGTGTAGGCTCAAATTTCCATCTTGCTCCAGAAGTTTCTGAAATGAAAGCTGATGGTTTCTCCCCCTTGATTTAAACCTTTGAATGGCCATTCATGTCAAAAACAATAAAATTCAGACTCAGCAGTGTGATAAACAAGGTCCTCCAGGATCTAGCCCACCTCGCTGATATTTTCTCTAACCAGGTCCTCTCTTGAACCTCAGGCTCCAGCCCAACCAAATCACCCCCATTTACCGAGGCTAATCATTATACTACATACCAATGGATCTCTGCGCATCTAGGGCCTTTTGCCTGGAATCCCGTTCTCTCCTCCCTCTTCTCCTCATGCCATTCACCTTATTTACTATTACAATTCCCAAGACACACTTCAGGTATCAGCTACTCTATGAAATCCAGAAATGCACCAACTAACCCTTTCTTGGTATCCACACAGCACCCAGTGCAAATTTCTCTACAATGTTCCTGTGAAGCTTTACTCCACAGGGGTTGCCAAACTGCCGTGGTTGTTTGGAATTAACTAGAGAGCTTATTAAAAAACTGCAGATGCCAGGCCTCTGGAAGATTCCAATTCATTAGGCCAGGGGTAGCACTCAGGAATCCATATATTTATAAAACAAACGGGATGTCTTAATTTGCCAAAGGGCTGCCGATGCAAAGTACCAGAAATCTGTTGGCTTTTATAATGGGGATTTATTTGAGGTAAAAGTTTACAGTTCCAAGGCCTTGAAAAGTCCAACTCAAGGCATAGGAGGTGCTTTCTCACCAAAGTCAGCTGCCATGTGTTGAAGCAAGATGACGGGTAATCTCTGCCTGGTCTCTGCCTTCCCCTCTGGACTTCTCTCAGGCTTAGCTGCTCTGCTTTCTTCCCAATTTCAGGTGCAAGCTGGCATAGAACTTGTGTATTTCTGGGCCGTCTATATCAGTCTCTGTTGTTCTGCTGTCTTCCCAAGCTGAGCTGTAAGTTATCAGGCAAATGGCTCATCTCTCCCTGAGGCCTCTGCTGTTTGAGTCTCCTCACATGACAGGATCAGAAACGCCAGAGCTCTCTTCTGTGTCTGTCTGAGTAAGTAACCATTTTCATCAGACCCAGAAAGGGAGCAGGGACTCAACCTGAGTCTGGCCTCACTGATGTAGTCCAATAAAAAGCCTTACAGCAATCTTAACAAGTAATCTAATCAAAGGTCCCTCAGCTGAATTTAATGTAATCAAAGGATATCACACCTAGAAGAACAGATTAGTTTACAAACATAATCTTTCTTTACGGGGATTCATAAAATAATCTCAAACGGCCACACTGGGTGATTCTGAAGATCAGCCAGATTTGGGTTAATAATTTAACCCCTCTGATTAACCTCCTTCCCCTCTGCTTAACAAGCCTTCTTCTCTGGTTAGCCAGGCTTCCTCTAACAGGCCATGAATTCCTTTAGAGCAGACCTGGTAACTCCAGCACTTACACAGTTCCTGGCACTCAAATATTTGTTACAGGAATGAATGAATAAATGAATCTCCTGTTGCCTAAATACTTCAGACTACAGTCTGTTAGGTATTTCTATCCTTTATTCTTCATTGCTTTTGCCCTTTCTCATTTGACTTTCAGGGACTTAATTAGGGAGCTTATAAGAGAGGCAAGAACCATTGTTTCTAGTTTGGCAACACTCAACAGACTTGTTTGCCAAACTTACTGTGAACCTTCTGTCTTCTTGAGAAAGGAGGCCCAAGGGATCAGAGCAGCTATTGTGAAACACCCTTCTCCTGAGGCTTAAATATTTGGCAGTATCAAGCTTGGCATGAGGACTGAGAAAACTGAATACCCAGAAAGCATTAGCCAACACCTTACATGGACTTAGTGGTGTACTAGACAGAACATGAAAGGAAACTCTGGGATTGAGTCCCAACTCCCCTCCATCAGCTCCCACGGTGTTACTTTAAGCAAATCATTTAACCACTCTGAACTTCAGTGTCCTCATCCATATAGGGATGATAACAGTTGTCTCAGGGTTATAAAATCAAATGAAATAGTATATGTAAAAGTATGGTACGATGAATTTCCTCTTTCTGTCTGTCTCAGGCTTTGGCCTGGAAAATTGCAGCAGAACAGTAGAAAGCAGCCAGAGGTGCTGGGCATGGACTTTCAGAATAGGATGGGGCAGACATCAAGGTATGCGGCTGCAGGAAATCAGAGAGAGTCAAGGCTAACAGGCAGAACACTGTTCCAGGGGGTATGAAAAAACAGACCACTGAGATAGAGCAAGCAAGCAACCTTCTCAGGATATCCATGAATGCTCACAGGATTCCTATAACCAGACTTGGTACAATATATTTCTGGCACATATAAGAGCTCTTGGAGGAAAAGGCCATGCCTCATTTATCCATGTATTCCTGGTGCCTCATGGCATGCCTGATAGAGGACCAGTGAATATTTATAAACTGAATCACAGCAGGGCAGAGACATAGCTTGGAACTGTCTCTTCCTAGTTCCTCTAGACAAGTTCTTAAATTTCCTCCTTTTTTTTTTTTTTTTAATCTTTGATGTGTGACAGAAATAAAATGATGTCTATTAAGAATCATAGAGGTCATCTGGTCCATCCCCCTGCCTCTCAGCCTGGATGTGGTCAAGCCATCCCAGGCAGAGCTCTCTGTCCTGAGATATTCTTTAAGGTGTTCAGAGTCTACACAGCTTTCCTCTGTTTGACATCTAAGATCCTTCTGCTCTTGTATAAAGTCTTAAGTGTTGCAGAGCACTTTTGTTAAGGAGGGATTCTTCTTGGAGAGGTATCAAGTTATGTTTGATGAAATAGGAAAAAAAAAGTTACTGTTTAAAACTCCATCTGTTTTCAAGGAGGGTGGGCCTTGCTATGAGCTGACTTTGTTCTGCTGAGATCATATGCAAACTTGGGAGAGCTGGATGGTTCTATGCACCAAAGGAAGAAAGATTTGGCATGTCTGGGGCAATCCAAGAGGGAGAGAAGAGAGGACACGAGAGAGCTATCAAGATGTTGGAAGGTTGCTAGATGCCCAAAGAGATCTTCCTGTGAACTCTAAATCCCCAGCTCTGACCAGACCCATTGTATTACAGGGTTCTTTAGGGAAACAGAACTGACAAGAGATACCTGTAAATAGTATGAGATTTTATAAAATTGCCTCATGCAACTGTGGGGATGCACAAGTCCAAATGCCAGAGGGTAGATGACAAGCCAGGGTCTTCAATGAAGGTCCTCAATGAGTTCCCCAGGAGACACTGGGGAATTCTCTCTCTGAATGCTGAAATCACTTCTCCTTTTAAGGCCTTCTACTGATGGGATGAGAAGTCACTCATCACTGATGACAATCTCCTCAGTTGATTATAGATGTAACCACCCATCTATGCAATGAACTCACTGATGATTAAAGCCCATGAAATGCCTTTGTGTTACAATTAGCCCAGTGCCTGCTTGATCAAACAACTGGGCACCATTACCTAACTAAGCTGACACATTAGCCTAATCAAGACACTCATCAACTTTTATGGAAACCAGGAAAACAGTGCATTTTGCCTCCACGTTAATGAGGAAGGAAGAAGAGATGGTCTGTGCATTTAGTAACAAAGGGACACATGACCATAAAGACCATAGGAATCCCCATATATCATGGACAGGACTTTGGACCTTCCCAAGATTATAAGACTGGAAGTTTGAGCCAAATTCATCAGGACCACTGAGGAGCAGGGCAGGCACATCTCAAGTGATAATGGAGTTTCCTCTTAACCTAGCTTCATCTCTAGGCACCACGAGGAATGCATAATTCATATGCAACTTGGCCCTTGTCTTCAAGGAGCTCCCAATCTCATTATGCAGATGAGACATAAAGAAATTAGATGACATGCCTTCATGCTGCATTTTAGTTGCAATCCACAGCGATATAAGCAATTAGAGAAAGGCCTTGGGGAGGGCTTCTTGAGGGACCACCATTGAGTTGAGTCTTAAAGGGGACATGGCAGGACTTGGTTTGGCAGAATCCGGGAAACAGCATTTTCGAGAGCTGCCTGTCAGAACCTCCTGGCACAGACCAGCCAGAAACGACCCAAGGCAACAAGAGGAGCTCCTATGTATAGCTCATTTTAAGCACATGCCTCACATAATTTGCCTGGTCAGCCAAAGGGGTGTTGATGCAAAATACCAGAAATCGGTTGGTTTTTATAAAGAGTATTTATTTGGGGTAGAATCTTACAGTTACAAAGCCATAAAGCATAAGTTACTTCCCTCACCAAACTCTGTGAGGGTTCCGGCTTCCTAGACTCCTCTCTTCCTGAGGCTTGATTCTCTCCAGGTTCAGCTGCCTGTTCTCGCCACAAGACCAGCTGTAGCCTATCAGGTGAATGGCTTGTCTCTTTTCCTGGGGCCTTCTCTCCTTCCTCACCACCAAGCTCTTCTGTATGCTTGCTTCCCTGGGCTCCAGCATTAAAACTCCAACATCAGAACTCCAACTCAAAAACTCCAACTCTGTCCTTTGCCATGTCTTTTATCTTTGAGACCCCTCCCACCAAAGGGCAGGGTGCAATGCCCTACTGATGTGCCCAGTCAAAGCCCTAATTATAATTTAATCATGTTCAGAGGAACAGACCAGTTTACAAACATAATCCAATATCTATTTTGGAATTCATAACTATATCAAACTGCCACACCTGGGTAACCTTTGCGTGCAAATTGTGGCTGTCTTTCTCCTTAGAAAGACTTTTTAGAGTTATTTCTCAAGATGGGCATTTTACCTGCCTTTGCTCTTTTTCCCTAAAAACAAAAACAAAAACAAAAACAAAAACAAAAAAATACTTTTCTGCCACTTCCAGCATCCCACCCCCATTTTTTTAAAAACGATATAAATTTATTTTCTCACAGTTCAGGGGCTGGAAGTCCAACATCTGGGTGTCAGCAGAACCATGCTTCTCCATAGGAATCCTTCTCTGCCTCTTCCTAGTTTCTGGTGGCAGCTGGAAATGTTTGGCATTTCATGGCTTGTAGCCACATCACTCCAGTTTCTGTCTCCATCTTCACATGGTCGGTGTCTCTTGTTCTCTTCGTTTTTGTTTTTTCCCTTATTAAGGAAATTGGGGGTTTACAGAACAATCTTGTAAAAAATACAGGATTCCCACGCCCATTTTTCATTTGTCCTTTGCCTTTGTGGGTTAACTTGGTAGGAGGAAGGTATTCACTTAACACCCCTTAGTCTTCTACCCCCCAAAATATAGCCTTTGCACAGGGTGCTAAGGAAAGTAAGCTATTTTGAGAAATTCAGAGTTGTAACTAATGGGTGAAATTGAGTATTTCCATTTCCACTGTGGCCAGGAAAGACAGACTGCTTCATAGGATGGGACTTCAATTGCCAGTTTACTGGAAACATATTGATTTAAAAGGAACCAAGGTAGATGATTTAATTCTGTGTCTCTTGTCCCTATTAACAACCCGGAAGTGCATCTGAAATTAACGGGCTACAGTTTTATTCCCACTCTGCTGCCAGGGCAAAGGCTCACGGGAACCGGATGGGTGAGACAGCAGCCCCATTGGTTGGGTTACCTGACGGCGAATCTTTCTGGTGCTTGCCTCTTGGCCTCACTCTATTTCTCACTTTCTGAATGACATGTTCGTATCTTGGCTGTGTCTCAAATAAACTTACAATTCAGCTTTGTCTGTCTTCCCCAATGGAGCCTCTCAAATTCCTTATCTTCAGCTCAATAGGAAGGAGATTACTTTGTTACCGGAATATTGAACACTAATGATTTCCTTGTTTATATATGGGGAAAAGAAAGATCAGAAATATTCCGTTTCGTATACAGCAGTTCCTGATTCTCTACGGGAGGACCCAGTCTGACTTAAGTGTCTAGAAGATGCTGCTTTGCACAGCCTCACCAGCAAGGCAGGAAAGGACACCTAAGCCCATGGGTCAGACAGAGCCCACCAGACAGGTGCTTAGACGGCATTGGCCAGGGGTATTTTCCTTGGCTCTCTCATTTTAGTTAAAAAAAAAAAAAAAATCGCAGCCTCTGAAGTCAGATAGCCCAGACTCCACTCCTGCCTGAACCCTAATCCCAGCCTAATAGGGCTGTACAGACACCCCAGTTCAGACCCTTAACCCCAGTAACTTAACTAGCAATGTGACTGTGGAAAATAACTTATCTCTTTGTGCCTCAGTTTCCTTATGGATAACAAACTGGGAAGGTGGAGCAATTTCCATGAAATAAAGGCCATGAAGAGTCTAACATGTTTTACTTGTTAAGCCTCCCATATTGAATGCTTAAACCACTGGTAATTTCATCTCCCTTTCCTTTAGAAGACAAATTGGTATTCAATTGTTTAGTGTAAGGCTCAGCAAACAACAGCCTGTGGGTCAAATCCATCCCGCCACCTGTTTCTATAAATAAATTTTTGTAGGAACACAGCCATTCATTTGTGTGTTGTGTGTAGTTTCAGTCATGAGTAGAGAACAAAATTTTCATGAACTTGTCCACTCATTGCTTTGCCCAAAGTGGAACTATCCCAGAGCACACAGCAGCTGGCACATCATAGGTGGTTTATTAATACTAAGTAAATAATTACCCACCAAGAGTGATGCTTAAAACTCCAGTCCTCTGTTTTTCTAACTGGGTCTCTGAACTGTGAAGGCCTCTGCACCACCCCTTCCAAAGCCTGGGTTGTGGGATCAGACAGAAGGGGCAGGGGTCCCATCTTGCTGTTTAAAGGCCACGTATTCTATAGCCCAGTTTTCTCATGTGTTGTCAAGGGAGAATGAAGTGGTTCTTGTGCTCCTCTTTCCCAATACACCTCGGTGCTGGGTGTTTGGAGTCAATGTCAATGTGCTCATTGAAGCTACTAAGTTGTCTTGATATAAATAGGTCCTGAGCAACTTTGGCAAAACCTACCATTGTATGCTCAATACTCTGGAATGTTTTATGTCAAAGATCCCATCATGAACAAACACAATAAAGACCCAGGGGCATGGGGCAAGTAGATGAGTATGGGAAGCACAAAGACACTCCTAACATCTTCAGCTTTGGAGGCTCCTGTGTGCCAAAGGCTCTCCATGGGCAGCAGCGTCTCTCCCAGGAATGTTTTGCTCTTGGCCCGAAAAGAGGAAAGGAATTGGAGGGTGTGCCGTGTGTGCCTGCTGCTCCTAAATGGCTAGGATTCTGTTTATAGAAACTCTACTCTATAAATACTAACTCTAAATGACTTGTAGGAGAGGACTAATAGAAGTGTTTGTTCTAGTGGAAAATTTGCCTTCTCTGTTAAGCTCTGTAAGGACCTGGGATGTGTTATTTGACATCCTAAGGATATCAGAGACATGCAAATGCTGGGCTTGCCTGAAACCCAGTGGCCTCAGGGGAAACCCTCATCACCAAGAGTAGTACATGGGGATTGTTATCCAGGCTCAGATGAGGTACTGAGCTCAACACCTTATTAGGGCAGGACAACAGTCTTACCTCCTTCTAAGGATGGGATTTCCAGCCACCATTTATCATTACTTCATTTGATGCAAAAACATTTGGCTTTTTCAATCCAGCAATGCTGCAAATCACAAGAGTCTCATAGCAAAGCTGTATTCCTTTCCATCAATGGATGCAACCCTGTCTGGCTCCAGCTTGAGTTCATCTCTTTCATAGGAAGCAGCACAAAGGAGCCCATCAATACCATTGGTCAACCTGGCATCTGGCTTCCAAGGTGCTTAAGGGTCACCAAGTTTCCAGCCTGCAATGGCTGAGACCCTAATATCTGCCTCCCCTTTCTCCAATAAGCTAATGTCATTATTTTAGGTTCTGTTACTTAACGCTGCTCACTTCTGTTATCAGTTAGGATTTGGATTGGCTGAGAGTAACTGAGACCCAACTGCTGGGTCCTACACACACAAAGTTTTATTCTGTCACATAAAATAATCCCAGAGAAGCAGTTTGGGACAGGTATGGTGGCTCTATGAAGCCATCAGACACCAGGGCTCCTTCTGTCTTTCTGCTTACCCACATGTAGCTTCCAGTCTCAGGTGACCTTATGGTCCATATTAACTGCTAAAGTTCCAGTCATTGCATCCATATTCCAGACAGCAAAAGGGAAGAAGGGAGAAAAGGTGCTTCCTCCCAGAACTCTCACCCACCCTTCCACTTACATCTCTTTGGCCAGTTGCCTGGGCATACCTGACTAAACTTAGGGGGTTTTTAACTAAGGAAGAAGGGGAGGACAGAGGTTGGAGGGTTGGGGCGAGTCACCAGCTGGCTCTGCTCTAAGATAGTGCTTTGGCATCTTATCTCCTCTGAGTTGGTGAATTGGGTATTTGATAGAAAAAGCACCACACTCAGAGAATCTGAGGGGTACCACTCTCCCAGAGTGGGGAAGGGATAGATGGTTGCTGAACTGATAGGATTCCCAGGAAGGACAATGGCAAATGGATGAGATTGGGCAGCAAAGGCATATAGATGCTGCTGAAAAGCAAACCATTACTATTCCAGCGGTTTTTCACAGACTCCCTCCATCTCATTCTGTGCTCCTCCCATCCCTCACCCCCACATCATTCCCAGCCCTCATTCTAGAGGAAAGCTTACAGATGCAGCCCGAGAGAGATCGGGATCATAGAAGGGGAAAGGCTTGAGGATGGAGACAGGTCTGCAATTTGGGGCACCTCACTCCATGTCAGAAAAACATTTGCTACATTTTGACCCTGCCAAGTT